>SJYC01007350.1:0-124751 GCA_006408675.1 Madoqua kirkii | reverse complement strand
GAAGTAAAACTCTCACTGTTTGCAGATGACATGATCCTCTACACAGAAATCCTAAAGACTCCACCAGAAAATTACTAGAGCTAATCAACTAATATAGTTAAGTATCAGGATATAAAATTAACACAGAAATACCTTGCATTCGTATATACTAACAGTGAAAAAACAGAGAGAAATTAAGGAAATTATTCCATTCACCATTGCAAAGAAAAGAATAAAATACTTAGGAATAAGTCTACCTAAGGAAACTAAAGACCTATATATAGAAAACTATAAAACACTGATGAAAGAAATCAAAGATGACACAAATAGATGGAGAAATATACCATGTCCATGGATCAGAAGAATCAATATAGTGAAAATGAGTATACTACCCAAAGCAATCTATAGAATCAATGCAATCCTTATCAAGCTACCATTGGTATTTTTCAGAAAACTAGAACAAATAATTTCACAATTTGTATCTAAATACAAAAAACCTCGAACAGCCAAAGCAACCTTGAGAAAGAAGAATGGAAGTGGAGGAATCAACCTGCCTGACTTTAGACTATACTACAAAGCTACAGTCATCAAGACACAAAGACTGGCACTTTATACTGGCACAAAGGCAGAAATATAGATCAATGGAACAAAATAGAAAGCCCAGAGATAAATCAGTGCACCTATGGACACCTTATCTTTGACAAAGGAGGCAAGAATATACAATGGAGAAAAAACAATCTCTTTAACAAGTCATGCTGGGAAAACTGATCAAACACTTGTAAAAGAATGAAACTAGAACACTTTCTAACATCATACACAGAAATAAACTCAAAATGGATTAAAGATCTAAATGTAAGACCAGAAACTATAAAACTCCTAGAGGAAAACAGGCAAAATACTCTCTGACATAAATCACAGCAGGATCCTCTATGACCCACCTCTAAGAGTAATAGAAATAAAATAAAAAATCAAGAAATGGGACCTAATTAAACTTAAAAGCTTTTGCACAACAAAGGAAACTATAAGCAAGGTGAAAAGAAAACCTTCAGAATGGGAGAAAAAAGAGCAAACAATACAACTGACAAAGAATTAATCTCAAAAATATACAAGCAGCTCCTGCAGCTCAATTTCAGAACAATAAACAACCCAATCAAAAAACGGGCCAAAGAACTAAATAGATAGAGAAGACATACAGGTGGCTAACAAACACATGAAAAGATGCTCAACATCACTCATTATCAGAGAAATGCAAATCAAAACCACAATGAGGTACCATCTCATGCTGGTCAGAATGGCTGCTGTCAAAAAGTCTACAAACAAGAAATGCTGGAAAGGGTGCAGAGAAAAGGGAACCCTCTTACACTGTTGGTGGGAATGCAAACCAGAATAGCCACTATGAACAGTGTGGAGATTCCTTAAAAATCTAGAAATAGAACTGCCTTATGACCCAACAATCCCACTGCTGGGCACACACACTGAGGAGACCCGAATTGAAAGAGACATGTGTACCCCAGTGTTCATTGCAGCACTGTTTACAATAGCCAGGATGTGGAAGCAACCTAAATGTTGTGCTGCTGCTGCTGCTGCTGCTAAATCACTTCAGTCATGTCCGACTCTTCACGACTCCATGGACTGCAGCCTACCAGGCTCCTCCATGCATGGGATTTTCCAGGCAAGAATACTGACATGGGTTGCCGTTGCCTTCTCTGACCTAGATGTCCATCAGCAGACAAATGGATAAGAAAGCTGTGGTACATATACACAATAGAATGTCATTCCGCTATTAAAAAGAATGCATTTGAAACAATTCTAATGAGATTGATGAAACTAGAGCCTATTAAAAGAGTGAAGTAAATCAGAAAGAAAAACACCAATACTGTATATTAATGCATATATATGTAATTTAGGAAGATGGTAATGATGACCTTATATGCAAGACAGCAAGAGACACAGATGTAAAGAACGGACTTTTGGACTCTGTGGGAGAAGGCAACGGTGGGATAATTTGAGAGAATAGTATTGAACAATGTATATTATCATATGTGAAATAGATCACCAGTCCAGGTTCGATGCATGAGGCAGGGTGCTCAGGGCTGGGGCACTGGGATGACCCAGCAGTATGGGATGGGTTGGGAGGCGGGAGGGGGTTCACGATGGGGAACACATGTACACCCATGGCTGATTCATATCAATGTATGGCAAAAAACACCACAATATTGTAAAGTAATTAGCCTCCCATTAAAATTAATTAATTAATTAAAAAATAAAAACAAACCACAACAAAAAAAGAGTCACCTAGTAGATGAACAGTTCATTCTTCAGTTACTGTGTGACTTCTGTTGTGTCCATTCTGATTTTTTTCAACTGCTAGCCTAGTAAGCTTTTCAGATTAGATCTCCATCAGTTTTGGTGTATTGTGAGACCACCTAAGAAGTGTTCAGAATCTTGTCTCTTCCAAAACTCCCTTACCAATTCTCAACCAAGTCAAATTTCTGTCTCCCTCCTCTGAACAATGTAACGGTCTGCCTTTTTCACTTCAAAAACCTTTACATTTTTTAATCAATTATTTCTGTCACCATATTGTTTACAAATAACTTTTTTCTCATCTATATCAGAAGCAAAACATATACCTAAGTATAGAGTTTTGAGGAGCCTTGCAGGCTATAGTCCATGAGGTTGCAAAGAGTCAGATATGACTGAGCAACTGAATATATAGTGCTTCACAAAAAAGGCTCTTAATAAATAGTCAATATTGTAGTTTGATTGCAGTGGATAGGCCCACATGAGTTACAGACACACTGTAGTTCACAGTCTATAACTTATTTGAGATGCTTTATTCATATAATTCCTCACTCCTAGAAAGAAAAAAGGAAGAAGAAAGGAAACAAAAATAAAGAAAATCACACCACTTAACCCTAAATAGTAGGAAACCCATATTCTACTCTCAAATATGCCACTAATTAGCTGTGCCATGTTGGATCAGGGTGTCTGCTCAGTCTTCTCTATATTGTAACTCTACAGAATTGACAGTTGGCTGAAATGTTGTATAAGGGTCATTCTTTCCTAAATGAGCTAACCAGGAACCTGTATCATATGAAAATTATATTTATTTTGTTTTGTGTAATAGAAACAGAGGGTGAAATATATGAGCACAGTAGTATTCTCTACAGTAGTGTTCTAAAAACTTTAGCTTCATACCATATCTCCCCTGGTGGCTCAGATGGTTAAATTTCTGTCTACAGTGCGAGAAACCCGGGTTCGATCCCTGGGTCAGGAAGATCCCCTGGAGAAGGAAATGGCAGTCAGTACTATTGCCTGGAAAATCCCATGGACAGAGGAGACTGGTAGGCTACAGTTCATGGGGTCACAAAGAGTCGGACAGGACTGAGCCTTCTATGGGCTATGGGCATATCTCCCAGTAAGAAATCTTTCTCTCTCTCCCTCTTTTTCTCTCTCATCACTATCTATATCTTTATCTTTCTACCACTCTCAAAACTGAAAATAAAGTCTCACCAAGAACATCATATAGTAAGTGATGTACTCTGGCCAAGAGAAATACCAATAACCTCAGATATGCAGATGACACCACTCTTATGGCAGAAAGGAAAGAGGAATTCAAAAGCCTCTTGACGAAAGTAAAAGAGGAGAGTGAAAAAGTTGGCTGAAAGCTCAACATTCAGAAAACTAAGATCATGGCATCTGGTCCCATCACTTCATTGCAAATAGATGGGGAAACAATGGAAACAGCGTCAGACTTTATTTTGGGGGGCTCCAAAATCACTGCAGATGGTGACTGCAGTCATGACATTAAAAGACGCTTCTTTGAAGACAAGTCATGACCAACCTAGACAGCATATTCAAAAGCAGAGACAGTACTTTGCCAACAAAAGTCCATCTAGTCAAGGTTATGCTTTTTCCAGTGGTCATGTATGGATGTGAAAGTTGGACTGTGAAGAAGGCTGAGCATCAAAGAATTGATGCTTTTGAACTGTGGTGTTGGAGAAGATTCTTGAGAGTCCCTTGGACTGCAATGAGATCCAACCAGTCCATTCTAAAGGAAATCAGTCCTGAGTGTTCATTGGAAGGACTGATGCTAAAGCTGAAACTCCAGTACTGTGGCCCCCTGATGCGAAGACCTGACGCATTTGAAAAGACCCTGATACTAGGAAAGATTGAGGGCAGGAGGAGAAAGGGACAACAGAGGATGAGATGGTTGGATGGCATCACCGTTTCAATGGACATGAGTTTGGGTGGACTCCCGGAGTTGGTGATAGACAGGGAGGCCTGGTGTGCTGCAGTTTATGGGGCTGCAGAGCCAGACATGACTGAGTGACTGAATTGAACTGAACTAAATTTTTAATTATGTTCTATTTTATTTCTATACTATTCCATCCTATTCCATTTTGTCTTACTTTATTCTATTTTATTTTATAAATTGCAGATTTGTTGAACAATTAAATTGATTTCATCACCCTGTCTGGATGCATGAATTCAATCACATTCTTAATCTGGTCTAAGGAATATTTTCTTCATTTGTAGAATGTGAATAATAATTCTCTTTCTCTCCATTAGTATTTGCTTTATGTATTTGGGTACTCCTGTATTAGGTGCATATACATTGATGCATAAACCACAGAATCCTACTGCATAGCACAGGGGACTATATTCAATATCATGTGATAAACCATAATGGAAAATAATATAAAAAAGAATTTATATGTATAACTGAATCACTTTCCTATATAGCAGAAAATAACAGATACTGTAAAACACCTATACTTAAAGTTTTTAAAATTCTATTTAAAGGGTCATTGTTAGAACTAAATAAAATACTGTTGCTAACACTGTGCATTGGGTTTAGGATTCAATATTGATGTATTATTTTTATAGCTGTTATTTTAACCATTTTGATGATTCTAATACTATTATAAACTCTAAGTATTTGTGGACTGTTAACATGTTATGCTTCCCTGGTGGCTCAGTTGGAGAAGACCTGCCTGCAGGGTAGGAAACATGGGTTCGATCCTGGGTCAGGAAGATATCTGAGAAGAGAATGGCAACCCAATCCAGCATACTTGCCTGGAGAATTCCATGGACAGAGAAGTCTGGCAGGTTACAGTCCATGGGATCACAGAGTCAGACACGACTAAGCGACTAGCACTTTCACGTTCAGTATATGTTATGGTTCTCACGGATACGACACAGATTAAAGCTAGGGGATTCTGAACTGTGGAATTCGGATTTCAATTTCAATTGTTAGGAAAAATGAAATTTAAAAAATGAATAGAATTGTTCCATACCCGTTCCAGACATTGAATACTCAATATTACTTTGGTTTCGGCTAACTCTGCAGAATTTTGATTTAGTACTTAATCTCTATGGTGATTAAGGGATGTGGAAAATGATAACATTGCATTTCATTTAGATGTTTCTGTGAGGTGACATATATGACAGATTCATTCTTCTAACTTAACAGTGTTGAAAATCATCTCATCTCCTATTAGCAGGAGAAATATGAGCAGAAGCGTGTGGTTCCTTCACCGCTAATATTTGTACCAAGGGGAAAGATATTAGCTAAAGGAAACTGAAATCCATCTTCTGATATTTTAATAATCCTAGTTTGAACCCTCAAATAACTGTTTACATAAGAGGCTATCTGTAGAAGCATCATATTTTGATTTCAACCTTTTTTAGGCTAGAACAGATTATTTTTTAATGATAAAATTCACTATTTAATGAAATTTTAAACTAAAATGTAAACATTATAAACAAAATGTATGTATGTGACATATATCTTCTATGCTCACAAACAGCAGAAAATAATTTGTTTACCATTCTTGCCATAATTTTCAGGAATCTGAGCAAAGAGGGAAAAATATCACCTGCTCAGCAGGAGATAAGTGATAACCATTTCCCCAGGAGGACTTTATGGTTGTCTTTTAATCACTCAAGAGACTGATTTTTTTTTTAATTGAAACTAACCTTGCTTGCTTTCAACTTCACACCCCCATCCCCCTCCCACTTCTATAATTTCCTCCTTTTTGATACCAACTGAAATATGGAGCTCTTAACATCACCACAAGTGCCATCAGTACCAATAGTTCAAATACATCTTCAGCATAAGGGCTACGTGTACCACATTCCCTTCATTTTGTTAATTGGACAGTTCTTTAAAAACCTCATTATCTGCCCACAGCACTCCACATTTTCCTATTATAAAGACATTCCTTTGCAATGTCTCCTTTACCAACCAGGAAGGCTAAAATCTTGAGTCAGATCCCCATGTTTTCACAGCACAATGGGCAGAGTGAAAATAATTAATACTGAGTGCCTACTACAAGTCAGGCAGTGAACGATACTGCATTTAATCCTCAATACAATCTTATGATACAGATATCATTATACACATTTGAAGAAGAAAGTAAGAGTGAAAGATTCTGTTACTTTTCAAAAGCACACAAGGGGTAAGTTCTCGAGGAGAGCCTCTGAGAGCCCACACTCCGGGCCACTGCACAGTACCAACTGGACTAAGCAAGCACTGAATCACTCTCTCGTCTTTTTCTTTTCTGTCAGGGAGTCTTTTGAAGGTCTTAATATTCTGGATTTTCCAGATATTAGAATCAAGTTAACTCTCAAGAAGCTCTATGTTGTGTAAAGCTCTTGTCCAGAGTTCAAGTTCTAGAACGTTTTGGAAGAGAGAAAGAGTTGGCAGTTAGTCTATAAACACACTGACTGCACTATGGTAAAACTGAAGCCAGGACGCCCAGAAAGCTTCCTCCTGCTAGTAGAAGATGATTTTGTGCCTTCTTTTCTCTTAAGAGGTTTTTTGAATATACAGCTTAAAAGCCACATTTGAAACAAACAAAAGCTCTACCACATAGAGTTATGGCATTACCCTGGTCTGCATATAATCCTGAATCAAAGTCTGCCTCAGTGGTGGCTGCATCAGCTCGAGCCTTGTGGCAAGATTAATTTTCTATGTTTTGCTCATCTTTGCCCCTCTTCCCAGAATGACTCTCTGCCTTTCCACCCTCCCTTAAGGAAACCGTTCTTCACTGTTCTGGGCCAAGCACCAATGTCAGTTGCTTCACAAGGAATTTTCCAGCACCTCCCTGCCTCCAGTTCATCTCTGAGTTCCCCCAGCACTTCATTCATGTTTCTAACATAGCCTTTATCATAGTGCATAATGTATTCCTCTACCCTACAGACAAGGATTTTCAACCTCAGCATTTCTTTCACTGGGGGCTATATGATTCATTTTTTATAGGGCTATACTGGGAATTGTGGGATGTTTAGACACATCCCTGTACTCTATCTATTGAAAGCAAGTAGCATCTCCCCTTGAATGTGATAACCAGATTTGTTTCTAGATATTGTCAAATGTCTTCTGAATAACAAGCAGCATCACCCTCACTTAACAACCACTGCTTCAGCTCATGGGGATCACATGAACAGTGACTGTCTTTTTTTTTTTTTTAGCCTCATATACCCAGAAGTATCAGACCTATCAGAAATAGTTAATTAAATCTATTGGTTGGAAACAAATTAGTCTCATTTCCCAGTAACTACATTTAGTATTGGAAATGCACTGAGTTCATGCTCTTTCAAAAGTGAGACAAGCGCTCAGTTGCTCATGCGGGTCCGCTCTTTGCGACCCCATGGACTACAGCCTACTCAGCTCCTCTTTCCAGGGAGTTTGCCAGACAAAAACGCTTGAGTGGGTTCTAATTTCCTCCTGCAGGGAATCTTCCTGACACAGGGACTGAATCCATGTCTCCTGCATTGGCAGATGAATTCTTTAACAGTGAGCCACCTAGGAAGCAACGTGACTGCAAATTACATTCTGGATTCAAAGAGAGTGATATTGAACGTCATTAGATATCAAAGTGAAAAGAAATGCTTTTCTCTACATATTTAAGAAATCAAAAAATTATATATATATATACACTGCGGCTGCTAAGTCGCTTCAGTCGTGTCTGCCTCTGTGCGACCCCACAGACGGCAGCCCACCAGGCTCCCCCGTCCGTGGGATTCTCCAGGCAAGAACACTGGAGTGGGTTGCCATTTCCTTCTCCAATGCAGGAAAGTGAAAAGTGAAAGTAAAGTCGCTCAGTCGTGTCTGACTCTTACCGACCCCATGGACTGCAGCCTACCAGGCTCCTCCGTTCATGGGATTTTCCAGGTAAGAGTACTGGAGTGGGGTGCCATTGCCTTCTCCGATATATATACTACGTATAGAAATTATATATACTAATACACTGTTTACATATGTACACGCACACACATTAGTGACCTTTCCTGAAAAACTGCATTCAGAAAAATAAAAGCAATCTGGTATCTCAAAATACATTATATTTAAAATGCTTTGTTCACTAAAATATGCAGTGCATTTCTAGTCCCCCCGCCCCGCCCCCGTCAAAGATCCATTCATGAAAAAAGTGATGCTTATTTTGAAATTTCCAAATCAGAGCGACTTGATTAAATAAACAGCACAGACAGTATGATATTGCCTTTCTTCCTGACAAGATATTCATCTCTTCCCAATTTAGTGCAGAACAATTTGAAGTCATCTGACTTTGCTTATTTCTGTAGACTAGTTAGCTATTTATTTGAATGGAAAAAACAGAACCACTGTGATCTTACCCGCAAGTTATGATGATGAAAGACTTTTTCTCACCTCAGAAGTGGACTGACTCTGCATATCTCCATTTATTTTTCTACTTGATGTTTTAGTTAAAAGTGACATAGATTTGTCTTTTCAGGTTTATGTAGTTTTACCAAAATCAGATACTTTCATTGGGATAGTACAGCAGGAATGGTGCATTTAGCAGGTCAGGAATTTTGTAAGAAAGAAATACAGACACAAGACCAGCTTCTCCAGGGTAGTTACAAAGGGGGTCACTCAGAACCAACAGGCATATTCTGCAAACTGGAGAATACCATCATTTCAGTGACCATATTTTATTGGTTGTCATTTTTGGTTTTAAATATATTCATTACACTTTTCATTATAATACTGGTTGGTTTAGTCACTAAGTCGTGTCTGACTCTTGCGACCCCATGGACTGTAGCCCTCCAGGCTCCTCTGTCCATGGGATTTTCCAGGCAAGAATACTGGAGTGGGTTGCCATTCCCTTCTTCAGGGGATCTTCCCCACCCAGGGATTGAACCCAGGTCTCCTGCACTGCAAGCAGACTCTTTACCGACTAAACTATGAGGGAAGGAACAGGAATTATCTTTCCTCCCAGAAAGAGCAAGTAATTAAATATCAGGGTAAGCAAAAAAAATTCATGATGTCCTTTAACTATTCAGTGGATGAAGCAAAATTTACCACACGGTTCTTCTCTGATAACAAGAGGCAAGGAACTCAGTACATAGCATTCTGCTGTGTAACCAATCTTCCTCCAAACATCAGCCATGTTTATATTCACACTTATAACCAGAGGCATTTTCAAACCTTCTCACTCCCTCTCCCTCTGGCCTGCCCTCAGTCAGGAACCCCCACCACCCCATCCTCCACCCCCACTCTCCCCACTCCCATCCTCAAAGGCTGCAGCACAAAGGTAAAAGTTATTGAATTTTAGGGGAACATGCATGTGTGAAAGAGTTCATTCAGGGGTTGAAGGGTCTGTATACCTGAGATAAGAAAAAACAAACATAACTTTCACCTCCTCATTTCATATCAACTGGTATCCTTTTCTCTGATTTCAATTTAAAGAAATTCCTGGGCTCCAACAAGTTACAGAACTTTAATTTAAAAACATTTACTTCCTGCCTTAAACAGATTTCAGTTCTTAGTATGCAAATAAGTTATTTTCTGATATTCTCCCTTCAACCTTCAATGAATCATTTATACTTACATTTAACTTATTATCTCTCTATATGTATCGCTCTGTCTATCTATCTAATCTCCTATTTCAAAAATGTGAGTGAAGAGTGAAAGTTGCTTAGCCGTGTCCAGCTCTTTGCGACCCCATGGACTATAGTCCATGGAATTCTCCAGGCTAGAGTACTGGCATGGGTAGCCTTTCCCTTCTCCAGAGGATCTTCCCAACCCAGGGCTCAAACACAGGTCTCCCACATTGCAGGCAGATTCTTTACCAGCTGAGCCACAAGGGAAGTCCATTTCAAGGAAACTGAAGACTAAAATGAAATGCTCTATGTAGCATTGTGTAAACCACAAAACATTCACATCTAGCAACGAAGCAATTGCACACACACAAAAAACACACATACACACAGTGCCAAAGGGAACAAAGACAGCTTTCAAGACAAATACATCTTAACACACACTTTAAGTTTCCAAGTCATCATAGACAGACTTCACTGTATCTTGGTAAGGGTGAAAACATTAAGTGTTGACTTAGGTTTCTAGGAGGAGAGGAAAAATAAAAAGCTCTTTCTAAAGACTTTTTACTCCATTTTGCTTTCATTCAGGGTTTCTGTGTGATGCAGAGACCAGTTGAAATCCACAGGATGGCAAAGATACAGTAGCCTAGTTCTAAATGTGTACTTAGGATCAATTTTACTTGTTCTTGTGACCCTTAATACACAAAATGGAAAGCTCCTATATTGTTGCAGTAGAGAATATATGACAAATGAATGTCAACAATCAAAGCTTTATATAATCCATATGTTAAAATATATGATGTTTATTCACATATACAATGTTGTATTGAAACACTTTTATATAAACATATCACTGCACAAAACATCGGTATTCTCTTTTTGAAACAGAGACTCTAGACTCATTTTCCCAGACCTTAAGTGCTTCTCTGCTACTAAATGAAGTGTTTACACAAACACTTTAATGATATCTGGGTAAAATTTTAGAGATGACCGTGACCATGGAGAGCAAAGATTTTTCGATCAGAAGAAATTTCACCTGATCCCCTAGTGTATAGAATGTTATTTGGCCTTTATACAAATACAGACAAGTTCTAAATATCATTATTATGGTTACAGAAGCATTCTAGGCTGAATTCCAAAGTTATCATTCACCTGGATTCTCAATCTATACCTTTATGTTCAAATATCTAGCTATGATTTTTGGACTCTGAAAATTAAAAAGAGTGGTAAACAATTTTAAGTCTCTGGAATATATTTGGCTTTTTGAAGTTATTACTAGAAAACAGAGCATACCAGAACACAATGAAAAAACAATCTCCTTCTGTTTGTTTGCTTGTTTACTTAGCATTTTTGTCTAAATACCAAGCAAAGAAGCAGGTTGGTACACAGAGCTGGTGTAGAATCACTTATATCTTGTTTTGAATCCCAGATATGATGCTTTGTAGCTGAGAGACCTAAAACTTATTCATTAATCTCTAGAAATCACAGTTATCTATAAAATAAGAATAATGGTAACTATCTAAAAATGTACTCATGATATATAAATTAGATTACCAAAGAAAAATACTTCCTCTGTTACCAGTTCTTCAGTTCAGTTCAGTTCAGTCACTCAGTTGTGTCCGACTCTTCGCAACCCCATGAATTGCAGCACACCAGGCCTCCCTGTTCATCACCATCTCTCGGAGTTCACTCAGACTCACATTCAGCCATCAGCCATCTCATCCTCTGTCGTCCCCTTCTCCTCCTGCCCCCAATTCCTCCCAGCATCAGAGTCTTTTCCAATGAGTCAACTCTTTGCATGAGCTGGCCAAAGTACTGGAGTTTCAGCTTTAGCATCATTCCTTCCAAAGAAATCGCAGAGTTGATCTCCTTTAGAATGGACTGGTTGGATCTCCTTGCAGTCCAAGGGACTCTCAAGAGTATTCTCCAATACCACAGTTCAAAAGCATCAATTCTTTGGTGCTCAGCCTTCTTCACAGTCCAACTCTCACATCCATACATGACCACAGGAAAAACCATAGCCTTCACTAGATGGACCTTAGTTGGCAAAGTACTGTCTCTGCTTTTGAATATACTATCTAGGTTGGTCATAACTTTTCTTCCAAGGAGTAAGCGTCTTTTAATTTCATGGCTACAATCACCATCTGCAGTGATTTTGGAGCCCCCCAAAATAAGTCTGACACTGTTTCCACTATTTCTTCATCTATTTCCCATGAAGTGAGGGGACCGGATGCCATGATCTTAGTTTTCTGAATGTTGAGCTTTAAACCAACTTTTTCTCTTTCCTGTTTCACTTTCATCTTACTTCCCTTCAAAGGATCAGAATGGACAGGGTTTGTCCTAGGTATGCAAGGTGATAGAAATAAACTGATTTATGAATCATTTAACTTAACCTTGAAACTGCATGACAGCCCAGTAGCTACCCATTGCCTTGGGTTCAAATCATGATTTTAATACGAAACAGCTGAGAGACCATGCATGAGTCATTTAAGCTTCTGCCTGTGATTTCCCAACTGTAAACTGGGAAAACACTAAGATATCTTATTGTCTTGTTTTAAAGTTTAAAAGAGTAACTGTGGAAACAACAAACTGTGGAAAATAAGATTAAAGAGATGGTTATATCAGACCACCTTACCTGCTTCTTACATTCCTGAGATATCTGTGGGCGGGTCAAGAAGCAACAGTTAGAACCAGACATGGAACAACCGACTGGTTCCTAATTGGGAAAGGAGTATGTCCAAGCTGTATATTGTCACCTTACTTACTTAACTTATATCCCAAGGATAGAACCCAGGTCTCTACATTGTAGACAGATTCTCTAACCAGCTGAGCCAGAAGAGAAGCCACTATGCAAAATGCTGGACTGGATGAAGCACAAGTTGGAATTAAGATTGCTAGGAGAAATACCAGTAACCTCAGATATGCAGAAGGCACCCTTATGGCAGAAAGTGAAGAGAAATTAAAGAGCCTCTTGATGAAAGTGGAAGAGGAAAGTGATTCTTCAGCTTAAAACTCAACATTCAAAAAATTAACATCATGGCATCCAGCCCCATCACTTCATGGCAAATAGGTGAGAAAACAGTGGAAACAGTGAGAGACTTCATTTTCTTGGGCTCCAAAATCACTGCAGAGGGTGATTGCAGCCGTGAAATTAAAAGTCGTTTGTTCCTTGGAAGAAAGCTATGACAAACTTAGACTGCATATTAAAAAGCATAGACATTACCTTGCCGACAAAGGTCCATATAGTCAAAAGTAGAGTCTTTCCAGTAGTCATGTATGGATTTCAGAGTTGGACCATAAAGAAAGCTTGCCGAAGAACTGATGCTTTTGAACTGTGGTGTTGGAGAAGACTCTTAAGTGTCCCTTGGATGCAAGGAGATCCACCCAGTCTATCCTAAAGGAAATTACTCCTGAATATTCATTTGAAGGACTGATGCTGAAGCTGAAGCTCCAATACTTTGGCCACTTGATGGGAAGAACTGACTCATGAAAAGGATTCTGATACTGAGAAAAACAGACGGCAGGAGGAGAAGGAGATGACAGAGGATATGATGGTTGGATGGCATCACTGACTCGATGGACATGAGTGAACAAGCTCTGGGAGTTGGTGATGGACAAATAAGCCTGGTGTGCTGCCATCAATGGGGTCACAAAGATTCAGACATGGCTAAGACACTGAATTTACTTTTTAAGTATTCAGTCAGTTTGGTAAGGTTTTTAAGTATTACATGTCTTAAAATTTCTTAAATTACACATATTTATACTTATGTGCTTTTCATTACCTATTCCACAATATTCACTGGATGCCTACCATATGCCTTCTTCTAGGAATTGGAGATGTCCAGTGAATACAACATACACACACACACACACACACACACACACACACACAACTCATAGAAAATGCCTTGCCTCTTAAAGTTTACACTGAAGTAACAACTAAACTTAATTATATCTAATATGATAAATACTTCGGACAAAATGTGGCACTAGTGGTAAAAAATCTGCCTGCCAATGCAGGAGACGCAAGAGACATCAGGTTCGATCCCTAGGCATGGAAGATCTCCTGGAGAAGGAAATGAAAACCTCCTCCTGTATACCTAAAAAATTCCATGGACAGAGGATCCTGGAGGCCTATGGTTCATGGGATCCCAAAGAGTTGGACAGGACTGAGTGCATGCTCCCATGCCATTCAAGGCAAAAGACTATAGGAGCACAATGATGTACATCAGTGATATAATAACCAAGGATTGTATATCAATGGTTAAGAAAATCCCCCTGATTAGGTGACGTTTGAGCACAACTCTGAGGCAATCTGGGCTATGCCATAAAGCTGCCTTCTCTAGACCATTTCAAGCAGAAACAGAAAGTTCAAAACCATGTGTAGGGAGCAGGCCTGGCATATTTGAAAAACACAAGAAATTTCCTGAAACTTTCATGATAATTTCTAGCTATTACTCTGAAGTGTCAACAAGGCAAGTGTAATAAATACTCAGCTCTCTGATATATCTGTCCTGATACTCTAAAGATACTACAACCACCCAAAGATTATTTATAATCTCTGAGAGAGCTATTTTTTTAGAATTATGCAAAGTAATTTGTTTAGCACAATAATGGCTAACCCACAGAGTGTTTAAGCAAAGAAGAGGAAAATGGAATGTATCTGCTCTTGCTTGAGCTGTAGACTTTGTGCAGGCTATTTGACCTCTCTGAATCTCAGTCTCCTCGTTCATACAATAGAAAGAGTAGACTCTGTTCCATGCTCGTCACTTGTGTTATTCCAGTCTTGGATCGGAAGGCACTCTTTAGAAAATGACTTGCCACACACATGCAAAATATTTTGGTAAAATCTCAAGGCCATTTGTCTGTCAACTTTATTCATATGAGAGATGGCTAAGTCTTTATAGGAAAGCCAAAATGTCCTGTAGAAGACAAATTGATATTACATCACTGATATACCAAACTCATATATTTCACTTCTAGAAAGGCTCAAAAAATCTCACTTTAGAGTCCATTTATTCATTCCTTAAGCATGAGTTTAACATTCTTGAATACATAGGTTTCTATTACTACCACTAGTTGACTTCAGCCTTAAGATATGTAACTCTTTCCATTTTGTGGGGTTGGCTTGGATCTACTCACAAGTTCTAGGGAGCTAGTTCTATGAGTTAATAATAGAGAATTATTAGCAAGGCTATCTTATCTGGGTATCTAGATATCAAGGTAAATTGTGATTAGGGGATAAACAATATGATTCATGATGGAAAAATTCTAATTGTGGAATGCCATAATCCTGAGTTCAAAGCCAAGATCACCACCACCAATGAGAGTCATTAAATTGTGAACTTAATATCCAAGCCTTGATATTGTGTTCTGGGAGCTGGCAGTAGTGATAAAAGTCCTACAGAATAGTAAGGAGTGCTAGGAAGGAATTGAGGTGATCTTAATAGAGTGCATAGTATAATTCCCTTCACTTCCTCCATTGCCCTACACATGACCCAAACCTAGTACCTTGGCCTCTGCAAACCCTAATGTTCCCAGTACAATATTACCTGGAAAAAAGCAGCTACCCCTTAGTAATAGCATGAATGTATGAATGAATCAACCAATGAATGAATGAAGAAATTTATAAAATTATCAATTAACTGCATAATAATATCTCCCCAAACTCACAAATCAGAAAGGCAGATACCTCTTCATCATATCTTCTCTTACTAAATACTAAATGGTGTAGCATTCTTGATAGATAATCTTTCTTATCTTTACCGCCAGGATCCTAATTTAGAAGGCACGAAGATATCGGGCTGAGAAATGTCCTCCTAGGCACTCTGGCAGAAGGCAGGAAGTCATTTTCTTTAAACCACTGCTTTAGCTTCAGCCACAGTTATTCATTCTCTTTTAGAAGGAGGAATTCATTTATGTCTTCAGGAGACAGATGTATCAAGCCATCGGGTGTTTCTGCCAATCACCTCCTGCCAAAGCCCTGATGTTTTATTTCATTAGTGCAGGCACTTTCCATTAATTTAGATACTGTTTAAGAGTGTTAGTTCCAAAAGACATTGTTTCTTGGCTCTTCTATTCTGAAGGGCTATTTAATACATTACTGCAATGAATTGACCCTTTGCCAAGAAAGAAGCAGTGGCCACCCAATTCTAATCAGTTTCTGACAATGTGATTCTAATGCTTGGCCTGATGATACATTTATTGTGCTCTACCTGGAACTGGCAGAAACAAGCCAGAAGATTTCTATTAGCTGAGTAGTGAGACTAAACAAAGCACATAAAACGAGTGCTTTCTTCTTTCCTTCCTTCCTCCTTCCCTCCCCTCCCTTCCTTTTTTCCTTCTCTCCTTCTTCTCTTCCTTCCTTTCTTTCCCCTCTCCTTTCTTACTTCTTTCCTTCCTTTCTGCTTTCCCTCCTTTCTCTTTTTCACAAAAATAAGAACACAAGAGTATTCTACTACATGCCAGTGTGAGAAACACTTTTGATGCCTAAAATCATATATCCTTATCCCCATTCTTTCTCATTCCTAAGTAAACCCCTGGTTTATTCAGCTCCTCCATGCAGCTCTTCATGAAGCTTCAAAGAATGGATGCTGACTAATCTGAGACACCATGTTTCCTCATTTCCTTTGCTAGTGATTGGTCTGAGTATACAATTTGAGCCAATGAAACATAAAATAAGTTTAATGGAGATTTCAGAGGTAGTTTTCCTTAATCTTAAAAGACTCAAGAAAGAGCCAAACTCTTTAGTCCTAGCCTATCTCATGTCTGGATATGATGTTTAGCACTGTTATACTCTCTGGTGACCACAGGAGGCATTTAAAGACAAAGGTGACAAGAAGACAACAGTAGAGCAAAATGAGGAAAAGATGTTTGGCCTTGATGCTGCTATTGAACCAGGGAGATAAACCAGAACCACTCTTTCCCTGAACTTCCTGTTCTATGTGAAAATACATTTCTTTACTTTCTGAAAGTCAGTAGACATTGTGAAGTGCTATACTGGGCCATGGAAGAACTACCAACAGAGTATAAGATTCTGTAATAGAATTAGCCCTTCAGGAATGCTGGAATTACGAAGTGAGCGACTCTGTATACTTAAATATTACAGCAATGTGCTTGTCTCTTAAAAACAGCAAAACTGAGCATTATGATTTATTTAGATCATGCTCATAGTCTGTACATAAATCTGACATTACCACAATTATAGTGAGGAGGATATTTTTTAGTGATGTATCCAACTTTCTGGACTGCAGGTCTGCACTTGGACCCAATCAAAATGCTCAGACACTTACATGAACTTGTTTCATCTATAGTTGGAAGCTTTGAAAAAATCCACCTCAAAATCAATTTCTATCTAAACTTCTCAATTCTTTCAATTCATCTTGGCTCTCAGTTTTTTCAATATGTCTTTGGAGAATGGTAATTATTTGAACTATCTAATTATAACTATATATAACTATATGGTATATAACTATCCAATTGAAGTAATTCCTCTAGATATAATGTCTATAGGTATATAAATATATATATATATATAATACATTTACTTAAATATATTTACTTATATAGTTATACATATAATATCTTCAGTTACATATAAAAATATATATATATATAATTTATTTGATATGTTTTAGCCTTTTTCATAGTTTCTTCATTTCCTTTACTAGTCATTGGTCTGGGTATACAATTTGAGCCAATGAAACATAAATTTAGGCTTAATGGATTTCAGAGTACATTTTCCTTAATCTTAAAAAACTCAAGTAAGAGTTATACTGTTTGGTCCAGGGCTATATCATGTCTGGATATGATGTCTAGCACTATTTCAATCTTATGTCTATATTCTTTTTGTATCACTTGTATTCTAACCAAAAACTACCTACAGAAAAAAATTATCAGTTATACTTTATGACCAGTTAAGTTACTGAGTAGATATGGCAAATAACACTCTTAGCACACTTTTCCTTCTACCATAAGTGTTGAAACCTGCCTTTTATTAAGCCTATAATTACATTTTGACTCTAAGTTAAATCTGTTCTGAATAGTAAGAAGAAAAAAAAAATCAGATTCTTCAAGCTACTCTTTGCTTAAAATCCTTCTGTCCATTCTTTACTTAAACCAGTGAGGAATAGTTCACTTGCTGCATTTGAACTTCTCAGTGTCAAGAAACCAATACATCTAGCAATCAAAATACGAACATACTGATAACAGAATGATTATTAACCAAGTCCACAGAAAGATGACAATGAAAAAGATGATGACAAACACCTAAACTGTATCAGTTGCTTACCATGTACCAGGCACTCTTACATCCATTTAACTTCTTTTTTTTTCTTTCCTGATGTTCAAGCTGGTTTTATTTTTTTAATACTTTATCCCATGTTAAAATACTGTATTGGTTTTGCCATACATTGACATGAATCAGCTACAGGTGTACACGATCTCCCAATGCCAAAGCCCCCTCCCACCTCCCACCCCATATCATCTCTCTGGATCATCCTGTGCACCAACCCCAAGCATCTTGTATCCTATATTGAACATAGACTGGCACTTCATTTCTCATACAATAGTATACATGTTTCAATGCCATTGTCCCAAATCATCCCACCCTCCCCCTCTCCCTCAGAGGCCAAGGGTCCATTATATACCTCTGTGTCTCTTTTGTTGTCTCACATACAGGGTCATCATTACTATCTTTCTAAATTCCATATATATGTGTCAGTATACTGTACTGGTGTTTTTTCTTTCTGGGTTACTTCACTTTGTATAATCAGCTCCAGTTTCATCCATCTCATTAGAACGCCAATGTTCATTGCAGCATTGTTTATAATAGCCAGGACACGGAAACAACCTAGATGTCCATCAGCAGATGAATGGATAAGAAAGCTGTGGTATATATACACAATAGAATATTACTCAGCTCTTAAAAAGAATAAATTTGAGTCAGTTCTAATGAGATGGATGAAACTGGAGCCATTTAACTTCTTTAATCTTCATACTAACTCTCCAAGTTTCAGCCTATTGTTATCTGCATTTTGCAAATGAAGTAACAAAGACACAGAAAGAGCACTGATTTGCCCAGGGTTTCACAGCTTACAAGTTGAGTGGCAAAGACGAATTTAGGGAAGTGGGCTGTTTTACCTTAAAAAACCACCAAAGCGGTCCACTCCCAAAGTGTCCTATTTTCCATGCAATTAAGAGAACTACAGAAATAAAACAAATACTTGTCCAAGGAGCTTTCTTGAAAGATGACAGGACAAGCATCAAAGACCATCATTCCTGTAACCAAATTTTCATCTGAAAATAACATACAGGTTTAAAGCACTAACTGGGGTTAGTAGATTAGATGCAAACTATTATATATATAGGATGGATAAACAACAAAGTCCTACTGTATAGCACAGGGAACTATATTCAATATTCGGGGATAAATCATAATGGAAAAGAATATCTAAAAAGCATATGTTTGTATAACTGACTCACTTTACTATACAGCAAAAACTAACATAACACTGTAAATCGATTATACTCCAATTTAAAATATTAAAAAGGAATAAAGCACTAATTCACTAACAAGCAATCACTGACCTTGCTTCTCGGCCTTTTGGCAAAGATCAAGTGTAGTGTCTCTCCACATATGGCTATTTTAAAAACTAATCCTGCCTCTTTCCAAAAGATAAACAGAAAAATGTAAAGTGCATGCATATACAAAATGATTGCCAAATATATATAGAAGAAACAATTATTTAAAAAATATTATGTAGTTTAAAATTTAAAAAAAAGAACAATGAATGTTCTAGTAAAAAGGGAAAAAAAATGAGTCAAGTGAGAATTTTCTCCCTCTTTTAATAAAGTTCCCCCAAAATGTGTAGATTAGAGTTATATCTTATCAGAAAGGAGAACCATTTGGTGTGGCTGATATATTTTCCTGTGCTAAGAGAAGGGATTCTTCAGTAGGGTAGCAAATATAGTCTTTACTGGAAGACAATAGAAACCACTTTCATCTTGCCTAACTGACAAGGTTATAAATCTGGGCAATAAAAATGAGTTCAAAATTTATGAGATATGGGAAGGGTATGACACAAGTAGACAAGTTCAATTCTAAAAGCACGTATCTTTAAAACAGAGAACATAACCACTTAACACTAGAAACAAAAGTTATGTACACTGATGAAGCTGAAGAAAGGACACTCTTTGGGCACAATTTGAAATTTTCACCATACACTCAATGAATCGAGCTACCTCATATCCCCAGTGGGGGGAAAAAGACACATACAAAACCTCTACAAAATACTACACAACTCCCTGAATATGGTAGGATCTTAATAACATTGATATATTAAGTGTACCTAACTCAGTGGTAAGATAATCTGCGTGCTAAGCAAGCAACATGGGTTCGACTCCTGGGTCAAGGAGATCCCCTGGAGAAGGAAATGGAAACCCACTCTAGTATTCTTGTCTGGAGAATCTCATGGACAAAGGAGCCTGGTGGGCTACAGTCTACGGGGTCATAGGAGAGCTGGACACTATTTAGGACCAAACAACACCAGCAACAATTACAAAGATAGCTACAAGATCAGTTTCTAAGACAGAGAGAAACTCCAGTAGTGTTTAAGAGCACAATTTCTGGGCTAGATTGCTTGGATTTCACATTGCTCTGGCTATGGGATCGGTAATTTTAAACAAATGTGATTGAGTTGCCTGTAAAGATGAAAATAGACCTGGTAGGTCATTTTGAGGCTTAAAGAGGTTAATGCATCGTGACAGAAAATGCTCACTGTCTTCCCACATCCACTCTCCCCTGCTTCCTTTTCCTACTTTCCGAACATGGTGGTTCTGCTGTCCAACTTCAGCGTCACCATTCACGTTATAACCTATAAGAATGGCAATCCCAGGAATCATGCAATATGGCGAACTCATTCCCTTGTTGCTCAGTCATGTCCAACTTTTTACGACCCCTGGACAGCAGCACAGCAGGCTTCCCTGTCCTTCACTGTCTCCTGGGGTTTACTCAAATTCATGTTCACTGAGTCAGTGAAACCATCTAACCATCTCATCCTCTGCCTCCCTCTTCTTTTGTCTTTAATCTTTCCCATATTGGCAGAATAGAAGGCTACCCAGGTAGAGTCTAGGGTCCTCTTTATCTTTTGCAAGAAAGGCTGTTCATGTGACTAAGTTCTGGATGACAAAATGTGAGTACAGGTGATATATGCTGCTTCAGGATCAGGTTTGTAAATGAAGCTACTTGTCCTACAGCCTGATATGGGGGCTTGGTTTTAGGCATCCATTACTACATAGAAGAGGATCAAATCCAACAGCATGAAGGAGGAACCTGGGTGCTGGGAGGATGTTGTGGACAAGCACATCACACCTACCTAAGCCATTCACCTCTTTGTTGTTAATGTGACAGATAAATGAAATCTAGATCTTGTTTGATCCATTGTACTAGGTCTCTGCACTCTAACAGCTGGTTCTATTGCTTATTAAACACTTCTGCATAAAAATAAAACAAAACTTGGAACTATGCTTGGCATAAACTCTCATTAAATGTTAGCTACCATCTCAATAAGTGAAAGAGCCAGTATTTGAAAATGGAGAATACTATGTACATCCAAAACCCATGTTCTTTTCTTTCTGGGAGAGAACACTGTCTCCAGTGCACAGACTGAAAAGGCAAAATTATTTGCTATAAGCACATCAGTTGGCAACACTTTAAAATCACTTATGGTAGGAAAGGGTTTTCCCCCACATTCCCAAGCTTTAATGCGATTCCCAGTTTCAAAATCGCTTTTTTAAAAAGGTATTGGTTTTAAAGTTAGTTTGGTGAATAACTTGAAATTATCTGCCACTTGTGCTTTGGACTCATTCCCCTTAGTCACCCCATAATACATACAGTGGTGAGACATAAGAGGGCCAGAAAAGAGCTACCTGCATATTCTTCAAGTTGAATTTTCTGACCATTAGACATACAGGATTTGCTTCTGTGGGCTATAGAAAATTCTTTTCCCTCTAACCTGATGAATACATCCAGGCTCTCCTTGAAGAGCCATGTATGCAACCTGATTTGGATGAGAATTACAATATTATCATTCTGCCTCTCCTCACAAGCCCTTATCCTGGGTAGAACTGCCAAGAAGAGGGATCTCATCTTCAAGATCAACTGTGCTTATCATTTCAGAACCGGCTGTCGTTCCCCAGCACAAAAGATGGGGAGTATTTTCCACGTCTTCCAGTCTCTAGTTGCCTGTCTACCCACCAGCTAGGAAACTCACAAGTTTGAAACATACACAGACAGGGAATTCCCTGGTGATCCATTGGCCAAGACTCCTCATTCCCAATGCAGGAGGCTAGGGTTCCATCCCTGGTAACAAGACTAAATCCCACATACCAAAACTGAGTTTGCATTCTGCCATTAAGACCTAGGGCAGCCAAATAGCTAGATGAATATCTAAAATATTTTTTAAAGAAAAGAAACATAGACCATCTGTTTCTACATATATAGCATTTCCACATACATGACTGATGGGCTCCTTCAGGGAAACAGAGAAATGCATTGTTGCAGGATCACTTTACAACACTGAATTAAATAGCTGAAGGTCAGGGTTTCATGCCATACATTTAAAAGGTCAGACCAAGTATTTTTCTGCTGGGAATAACTGAGAAATCTACTAATTTGAAGGCAACAGAGATTTAAATAAAGCTTTCTCTTCTTACCCTCATTCCCCTCCCATCTCTAGCGCAATTAATGTTGCTTCCTTCCGTTTTCCCATAGCACTTTGTGCAAAATTCTATCAACATCTCTTCCAGTGTGCTATAAATATCTGCTTCCATGTCTTTTTTCCCCGAGTAGACTCTAGGTCTGTCTTTCATTATCCTCTTGGCATGATTGATCTCATTACTTTGCCCTTTTACTTTGCCTCATGTATTTCATGTTCGTGCTTTCCAGTGTCGTTTTATTATTGCAGCTGTTGAAGTAATTTAAATATGCTTGAGAGTATACATAATGTTGGGAAACTTATTTTTCAAAGTGAACCTCACAGACTTAGACATTTTAAAAGGGCTTCAATTTTACCCTTCTTTATAAATCCTCCACAGTCTAAATACTCCGTTATCTCCTTTTGCAACCCCAAAGTGTCTCAAATTAAGAACCACACTTCAACTAAAGTCACAACCAATGAAGAAGATCAGATTGTTCTCTTTTCTGGAGGATAGACACAGCAGGCATTGAATATTATAGCAAAACTCAACTCCTAACAGCACTAATAGTGCCATTTGGCACTATGCATTGTCAGGAATTAGAATCTGAGCAGCAGAGTTAGGAGCAAGACAAAAAAAAATATCAATAAAAATTAGCTCAGGCAGACAAGTATGTGGTCTGCATTCGATGCAGGGATTATATGCATACATAAATAAACCGTTATAATCCTCCTGCTAAGAGTCTGAACAATTCATGGTGATTTGAGCTGCTGAAGGGGCAATGGCAAATCTAAACATAATTTGTTTGTTTGCAGGATGAGAAGTACGAATTTTACAGGTTTTGAACACATGGAGATAGTCCATTTCTACATTTGTAGAATAGCTAATATGGTATTTCAGTAAAACTGTGGAGCACATTTTCCAATGTGACTTTGTAAAATAAATTTTAAAAATATAAACTGCTATAGTCAAGTCCTATTCCAACAGTTCCCAAGGCACCATCTAAATACTTCATCAAGTTTATCATGCGTTATAGTGAATACAATATTGCTGAAGGTAATGGGAATAGAAAAGGAAGTCACAGACACTTATAAAATCCTATGCTTAGGTATATCTGCTTGGAGCTTCCCTAATAGCTCAGTTGGTAAAGAATCTGCCTGCAATGCAGAAGACCCCAGTTCAATTCTTGAGTCAGGAAAATCCACTGCAGAAGGGATAGGCTACCCACTCCAGTATTCTGGCCTGGAGAATTCCATGGACTGTATAGTCCATGGAGTCACACAGAGTCGAACATGACTGAGTGACTTTCACTGTTTAGGTATTTTATGAAATCCTTACGACTCTCTAAGGCAAGTTTATTAACCTCATTCAAAGATGAAAAAAAAAAAAGAAGAAGAAGAAGAAAAGCTTTGAATCTTGCCCCAGTGAAATATGATTGAGACAGAATTCAATGGAAAATTGCTTTGGCACTAACATCCATCTTCTCCGATTGCCGTACACTGGTTGATATAAAATTCACTTAAAAATGTTGGATTTCAGGGCATGAATCACTTCCTCTCTATTCAGCACACACATATGCATCACTCTTAATTTCCTCTCTGTCAAAGGCGAATTTAAATTTTGCCTTTATCCTAAGACCTTCCCATTTTTTGATCTTCAATGGCATGCACAGCTTCTATTACACAATTCCAATCTTGAGAGCATACTGTCATGGCAGGGAGTGTTTCTCAAAATTTGTTATGTATCATCAGATAGACTATGATAATTCTCTTAACCTAAGAAATATATCCAACTTCATATCTAAATTCAACAACATACATCATCTTGGTTCCTGATAAATATGTATCAAAACTTGTTTTGAGTTATTATAACTCAATTATTATACAATATTAGTCAGTGGTACTTCATATCTTAAAGTTATTTCAATGTAGTCAAGTACAAACATGATCTCTAGAAAGGTATTGTGTTTAAATGAGGTGCCGATTGGGACCTTGTGAGGAACTTTTTATGTAAAACTAATAATTGTACCTTAAGGTATAATATGTGCAAGTCTGAATTTTCATCTATTAAGTTTGCTTCCAATGGGAGTACAACTGTAAACTGAAAGGAAGGTAGGGGAATATAGAATGAACTTCAGTTAAAAAAATAATAATAATGGTAGGTCTGTACACTAGAAAGTGTAAAAGACTCCCTGCTATCTCCTGGAACATATTTAACTTTCTGTAATCACTGCTTTCATAAACTCCTTCTTCAAATCAT
The DNA here is from genome assembly GCA_006408675.1 of Madoqua kirkii. Taxonomy (NCBI): domain Eukaryota; kingdom Metazoa; phylum Chordata; class Mammalia; order Artiodactyla; family Bovidae; genus Madoqua; species Madoqua kirkii. The sequence continues at coordinate 99,968 of SJYC01007350.1, read as the reverse complement.
CATTGCTTTCCCTGTTCCTCTTCCATCTAGAGATGAAATTACATACAGACAGCAAGTCAATTGAAAGAAGAGAAATTGAGTCTTTTAAGAGAGTGGTATGAAGCTTCCTAGTCAGCAAAAGACCCTGCCCCTTACTGTATCACTGATTTTCCATACAATACAAGAAAGAGTAAGAATGCCTTTCTGGGGAGAGAGTCGTTTATTCTAGGTTCCATCCTATCAGATGGTGAGGTCCTTCAGACACAAACAATGCTTTCTACTTGGTGAGTGAATTGTTATAGTATCTATCTAGTCCATATCTTCCTACAATGAGAAAATAATACCATTAAATATTGCAGCCAAAGTACTTGCAAATGAGATACAGGAGGATCATGGGTTCACATTGCATCACAGTCCTTCAACCCAAGAATACTTGAAAAAAAAATCATGATGCTTCCTAAATGAAGTATAAAGCAAATCATTTTGTGATTCTGATATTATAGAAAAAACAGGTGCATCTGATTGTATATTTATATGATTTTATGCCAGAGCTTTAAAATTCAACATGAAATTATATTAAAATATTATATATTTTAAAAATGAAAACATAAGCATTCTTTTGGAAAAATGCCATAAATTTTCAAGACTGATCTAGAATTTATATAACTTACAATTGTGGTAGTGGCAAAGAGATCAGTTGAAAATAAAAAAGGTTAAAAGTACACCGTTTCACACAGGACATTTTGGGACCCATCTGGGGAGTCTATTTAGAATCATGGTAATCAACACAGGCGGTATGCACTTCAGAATCACTAATGGAGCTTTTGGAAATTTACTCATCCCTGGAGAGTCTGGATCAGCAGGTGATGCTCCCATATTGATAACTTTAAATTTCTTTAGGAAATCCTGATGCACAGTAGGGACTGAAAACCACTGATTTAGAGACTCTAGGTGAAGTCATTTAAGTATCTTACTTTACCAAGCCCTGTTGATTTCAGCCCCTTTGAAATCTGGTTTGAATTCTTAACTTTCAGCTTTCACCTTCTGAAGGATGAAGCTAATATTAGTACTTAAAGGCTCTGTGTTTTAGATAGCAACTTAGCTTTACAGGCTTCAAATAGGATTACTCTGAATTTATTTAAAATGTACAGCTGATGTTGCTATCTCAAGGACTTTTCAGTCTCGCCTCATCCTAGCGATAACCCTCATGCTACAGATATAATATTTCTCATAATGAGGGATAATCACAATGATGCCTAACAATCAGTCAACATAAAATGTCTGTTTAACTTAAAAACTGTTCCACTGAAAGAATATGTTGAAAGTAAATGCCATAAACAATAACAGTGGTTAACATTTACTAATTTCTTTCTATGTGACAAACAGTTTACTAAGTGCCTACTCTTTTCCCCTTTATGATAACAGCATATAGTGTATATTACCGGTATTCTTTTTTACAGGGACCGTTACTATGCCTATTTGCTATTATTTCTATGGCAAGGAAAGCAATATTTAGGAAACATAAGTTCTAAAGGATATTATAGTGATAGCATCCAACCAAGACGAAGTTCAAAGTCTATCTTACTTGCTCATAAATATCCCACCATACTACCCCTAACTATTACCACTGCTGTACAGCAATAACAAAATCAAAGGAACACACTTTCACTTTTTCTTTCTCCTTTATTTAACCTGAGACCTGTCTTCCTAAGTACTACACAGTAAATAGTAAATTCATATGAACAGTGAATAGGTTGTTGATAAATAGCCTTGGTTTTGTGTATTCCAAGAGATGTAAATTTCTTATCCCTGCCCCACTTCAGGAGGAAAAGATCCCTGCAAAGCAAATTTTAGGAATTCTAGTGAGTCTTTGAGATGATCCTTATTTGTGGGGCAGATCCTGGTATTCTGGCTAAATAATACTCTTTTAGAACTTGGAATTCCTTCTTGGAATCTGTATCTCCTCAAAGAACTGCTGAATAGAAGGAGGTTATACCACCCAGTGAAGTGAAATTCACTCAGTCATGTCTGTCTCTTTGAGACCCCAGGGCTATAGCCTGCCAGGTTCCTCTGTCTATGGAATTCTCCAGGCCAGAACACTGGAGTGAGTAGCCATTCCCTTCTCCAAGGGATCTTCTCAACCCAGGGATTGAACTCAGGTCTCCTGCATATATATAAACCTCACCTCCATGTGCGGTTTCTAAAGTTAATGCAAGGATTCTTGTAAAAAAGCAGGTCGTGTACATTCTTCCTCCTATTCTGGTGGACAGTCGAGCTAATGGTCTATGCTTGCTGGAGGTGATGATGAGAGAATCCATTCTTTTGATAGATACATACGTAAAACAATTTTTCTAGTATGATCGCCACGGCTTGCCAATCCAGTTAAGGAAAACATTATGTATCCATTTGCTCAGGCTACCATCACAAAATACTACAGTGACTTAAAATACCACAGAAATTTGTTTTCTCACAGTTCTGGAGGTTAGAAGTCCAAGGTCAAGTTACCTGCGGTTCTAAGTTCTGAGATCTCTAACTTGCTTCCTTCTTACTGTTTTCTCTCAGCTTTTTTCTCTGTGTACATGAAAGTCTGTGTCCACCTGTCCTTTTTATAAGGACAGCAGTTGTTTGGGATTAGAAGTTGCCCTAAAGACCTCACTTTAACTTAATTACCTCTTTAACAGCATTATCTCCAAATACAGTCTCATTCAGGGGCACTGGAGGGTCAGAACTTTGAAATATGAATTTTGGAGGACAAGATTCAGCCCATAACACTCACTCTTTTTCTTAAAAAAAAAAAGGCAGAGATAAATATTAAGATTTAAGATCCTCTTCAATTTTATATAAAATCCTCTACATTTTCAACCAATCTAAGAACCCAAATCCTTCTTCTGATGAGACAGAGGTGAAGAAAGGAGAAGAGGAGGAGTATTGACTTTCATTTTAACACAGTTGCTCCTTGCACAGTTGATTGGAAGCTGGAAATTCAATAAACAAAGATTTCCGCTCCCACTGGGTGTACAGCTGCAACTAACAAGATCATTGACTGTTTATAGGCAGAACGAAGTTGAGCGTATCATGCGTATCTGGTGATTTTGATCACCGTAGTGTACACAAACAATCTGGATAAGCCAGCTCTAATGCTCCTCTCTATTTTTCCTTCTTCAATAAGGTGGCTACTGGGAAAAAGGCTGAGCGTAATGACCCCGGAGCACCTACTGTAAGCCAGGTGCTGCCATGGAAATGTAAACTCTCAATTTGAACAACATGTCAAAATTCATAAGAGGTTTTCAGGCACTAAAGTGTTGGATGCATTCTATGCATCCAAAAATAATTATCATCAACATTTTCACTCCCAATTCAACCCAGATGTATATCCTATATAAAGAAAAACAACTAGCCTGCCATTCAAAAACCAGTCCCCAAGGGATCCCTTCCTTTCCAGTAGACTGGAAAACCAAGTCTTTTTTTTTAATATATAAATTCTGTAGTTTCCTCTGCTTTGCCATCTGTTTCTATCTTTTCAGCAGCACTAAATGTGAGAAAGACAGTAGAACGGCTTCATTTTACAGATCAGGAAAGAGAACTTCAGAAGGGTTAAGTGACTTTCCAGAAATGGTGGAACACAAAGGCTGGTAATGAAAGTTAAATTTGTTTCCATTACTAACTTCAAAACTCTGTGTAACTGAGAGGATTTCCTAACTAGCATACATTGCTATGGCTCAGTTCAGTTCAGTCATTCAATCGTGTCCGACTCTTTGAGACCCCATGAAGCCCAGCACGCCAGGCCTCCCTGTCCATCACCAACTCCTGGAGTTCACCCAAACTCATGTCCATAGAGTTGGTAATACCATCCAGCCATCTCATCCTCTGTCCGCTTCTCCTCCTGTCCCCAATCCCTCCCAGCATCAGAGTCTTTTCCAATGAGTCAACTCTTCACATGGGGTGGCCAAAGTATTGGAGTTTCAGCTTTAACATCAGTCCTTCTAATGAACACCCAGGACTGATCTCCTTTAGAATGGACTGGTTGGATCTCCTTGCAGTCCAAGGGACTCTCAAGAGTCTTCTCCAACACCACAGTTCAAAAGCATTAATTCTTCGGTGCTCAGCTTTCTTTACAGACCAACTCTCACATCCATACATGACCACAGGAAAAACCATAGCCTTGATTAGATGGACTCAGCAAAGTAATGTCTCTGCTTTTGAATATGCTATCTAGCTAGGTTGGTCATAACTTTCCTTCCAAGGACCATCTGCAGTGATTTCAGAGCCCCCCAAAATAAAGTCTGACACTGTTTCCACTGTTTCCCCATCTGCCATGAAGTGATGGGACCAGATGCCATGATCTTAGTTTTATGAATGTTGAGCTTTCAGCCAACTTTTTCACTCTCCTCTTGCACTTTCATCAGGAGGCTTTTTAGTTCCTCTTCACTTTCTGTCATAAGGGTGGTGTCTTCTGCATATCTGAGGTTATTGATATTTCTCCTGGCAATCCTGATTCCAGCTTGTGCTTCTTCCAGCCCAGCGTTTCTCATGATGTATTCTGCATATAAGTTAAATAAGCAAGGTGACAATATACAGCCTTGACATACCCCTTTCTCTATTTGGAACCAGTTTGTTGTTCCATGTCCAGTTCTGCTAAGCATGTTACAAAACAGACATTTGTTAATCTGTTCTGCACTGAACTATGTCAGTTATGCCCAGGTCCTGGCTCTGGCTGAAATGAATTCAATGAATAGGAGTTGGGGCTATTCCTTGCCCCCTTAAAATACTAAAATAATATTTCTGTTCAACCCTAAACTTCTCATTGGGGTTTGAGGCATTCATTCTTCACTCTCATCCACTTTGCAAGTAGATTCCCTTTGCCTATATGAGTGAGGGCACATGAGGGACTCTTTCAAGACTGGTACATATGGATAATCTGGTGGACATCAATGGTTTCATTCTCAGCTACAATCCAGACCCAAAGCATCCGTACAGCATTTTATTTTTATCACATCCTATTACTTGACAAACTAGAAACAAACCACAGAGTGCAGGCCACTTGCTTTATCTCCTACCTCATTCAGTTATTGATATAATTCTAGTCAGACAAGCATTCAGTCCTATTCCAGAAGGTTCTATCTGAAGTTCAGTGCTATAAAATATCATTAAAAAGCTTAGCATGACACATTACATCCATGTCTGCACATCTAGATTGGTAGACGATCCAGGTAAACCTATTAATAAGAATCACATCTATGAAACAAGAGCCATGATCCATGGAAAAGATTCTGTGAACCCCTTGATATAACTGAAAATTGTATGTGCAGAGAAAGGGTAAATGTCCTATAGAGAAACAACAATGGTCCAGACTCGTTCAACTTAGTTATCCAAAAAAAAAAAAAAAAGTTGTTGTTAGAAATCATAATTTCAATAAAACATCTTCATTTAGTTCAAAGTCCCAACCAAAAAACATGTTGGAAGAAAGCAAGTCTTATTATAAAAACATTAATTAAATTATCCAGACTCTATGAATACAGTGTAAACCTATGATTCATTTTCTTTTTTCTGACACTGCGACAAACACCAAATGCATTACTGCTTCAAAAGGCAAAGAATAATCCTGAATTTATCTTTTAAAAAGCGTGCAAATTCAAATTCTTCACTCAAAATCAATAGTCTATATACACTAGCTCTCCTACCTGTAGTCACAGATCCTACTTTGTGGAATGCATGCACTTCCCTAGCGTCCAGAATTATGTAATTGTATCAGAACAAGCCAAAGTACCCAATACTTGGTGAAACTCTTTTATTTTAATCAGTTATTATAACTCAACTGTGAAAAGATGTTAGGAGCTAAAATTTAGCAGCAAGGAAGTTCTCAAATGGAAATCAATGTGAACATTTGTATAATATTGTTATATAAACTATTATAGAAATATAATATATACAAAACATTTATATAAGTTATTATACAAGTAATTGTCTTACTTTTAACTTTGTAGTCAGGCTACAATCTTTGTTCAAAACTGTTAAAACAATAGTATCAGGTTTTCAAAGGAATGTGAGTTTGAAATAATATTTTCTTGTATAATTTATTGAATGAGCCACAACTATATTACACTAAATTTCAACTATATGTAATCACCAGGTATTAGATCCCAGAGGGTGAGGGACCCCTGTTCTAAGTCCTTACTGAAAGCATTCTTAACTGCAGGGGTTGGGGTGAACTTTCAGGTTGATGGGTTTGCTTTTCATTGCTAGCATCCTCACTGCCCAGGTCCTGGCCCCCAGCCCTTTGCCCCTTCTCTTCTCTGGGGACTCCTGAAACTCTCTGGCTGCTGTGGGTACATGTCCACGGGCTGCAGAATGAAGAACAAATGGAAAGGGGTTTGGTGGTTTGGGTGTGCTGACCAGTCCCCTCTGGATCTCAGCCCCCCAACCTATTTGTCCCTTAGACTCATTTTGTCCCCATCTCAATAAATGGCATCACCATCGCCCAGTTACTAAAGACACACATTTAAGGGATCTTTCTGATTTTTCAGTCAATTCACCTGTATATCTTCGTTATTGTTCAGTCGCTAAGTGGTGTCTTACTCTTTGAGACCACATGGACTGCAGCTCACCAAGCTTCCGTGACCTTTACTGTCTCCTGGAGTTTGCTCAAACTCGTGTGCATTGAGTCGGTGATGCTAGCCAACCATCTTATTCTCTGTTGCCCCCTTTTCCTGCCTTCAATCTTTCCCAGCATCAGAGTGTTTCCCAAAGAGTCGGTCTTCCCATCAGGTGGCCAAAGTATTGGAGCTTCAACATTAGCCCTTCCAGTGAATATTCAAGGTTGATTTCCTCTAGAATTGACAGATTTGACCTCCTTACTGTACAAGGGATTCTGAAGAGTCTTCTCCAGCATCGCAATTCAAAAGCATCAACTTTTTTGCTCTCAGCCTTTTTAGCTTAAATATTTCTCATCTTGTTCCATCTCCACTTCCATGAGATGTGCCCTACATAATCACAAAAGCCTCCAAAATGATCTTCTTCCTTCTACTATTTCTTTCTTACTTTTTTTTTCTTTTCTTTTCCTTTTTTTTTTTTTTTTTGGCCCCTTGGCCTGTGGAATCTTAATTCTCTGACCAGAAATTGAACCTGTGCTCCCTGCAGTGGAAGTGTGGAGTCGTAACCACTGGACTGCCAGGGAAGTCCCATGTTGCTTCCACTCTTGCTCTCCTCCAATCCATGCTCCAAAATTGCCAGTGATATTTCACAACTGAAAATGAAAAGGGTTTTATTGGGTCTATTTGTCTGTTGGGAACAAAATTAAATCCCCAGTTCTTTCCCATGGTGCTAACTCCAGTTCATTTCTCTTCTGTCCACTCCACTCCAGTTACGCTGGGCTTCCTTCAGTTTCTGATGTATGTCCAGCTTTTTCTGTCTTAGAGTCTTTGACCCTTTTAATTTCCTTCATAGCACATTTATTTATCCCTGCTAGAATAAACGCTATACAAGGACAGAAACTGACTGTTTTTCAGCCATAGGATTTTTTTTTCTTCTTGAGTAAATTATTGTATTAAAACATAACATATTCAGAGAAATGCATGTATCATAAGTGATTTTACAAATGAACACACCTACGTGTAACCAACACCCAGATCAGAAAATAAAACACTTCCAGCCCCTCAGTGTTCCCCCACATGTCTCCCCAAGGCCAAATATTATCCTAATTAGATTTGTTTTGCCAATTTTGAACTTCATGTAAATGGAATTATGACACACACCCCCAAATTCCACATTCTAATCATCAGAATCTTTGAATGTGATTTCACCTTGCAAAAGGTATTTTGCAGATGCGGTTAAATCAAGGATCTTGAGATGAGGCAGATTATGCTAGATTATTCAGGGGGTTCCAGTGTACACACAGGGTCTTTAAAGTGGAAGAAAGAAGCCAAAGATGTTGGAGTGATCCATCGTGAGAAAGGTCATTTTCTGTTGGTGGATTTCAAGATGGAAAAGGGTGGCTATGGGCCATGGAATGTGGGCAGCCTCTAGAAGGTGGGAGCAGCAAGGAAAGAGATGCTTGCCTGGAGCCTCCAGACGGGAACAGAGCCTTGCAGATAACTAGTTATTAGTCATCGAGAGCCATGTCAATCTTCTAACTTGCAGAACTGTAAGATAATAAATTTATGTTGTTTGAAGCGATGAAATTTGGAGTAGTTTGTTACAGAAACAATGGTGCCTCCTTCTTTCCCCCTGCAGGTGTCGATTCTTCTAAAGAAGTTCAATGCCTTGTCACAGGTTTATTGGGTCATTTATGAAGTGCTTGGTCAAGTCTTTTATGCACTTTTCCACTGAGCTTTCTTGTGGATTTGCAGGTGTTCTTTTTCTGTTCCAGATACAAGTCCTTTGTCGGATGTATTTGCCACATGTATATAGAGTGGGTTATAGTGAGGGTGCTTTAATAGTACATGTGTACTTGATTCTGAAAACTCTTTTAAGGAAAGAATGTTCGGAGAGGTGACACTGTATATGCTGTAAGCAGTGTGATTGGGCGTAAGATATAGATCTCAAGTAGAGGGAAACGGGATCTTAAAGGGAAAGACCGAAAATAACAAAGTTCACCACTCCTAGCGTGAGGTTTCAGGCCACAGGCATTTAAACACAGTTTCCTAAAGGTAATTTTAAATTAGTTTTCATTCATTCCAAGAGTGTCCGTGGAAGGTAGCAATGGGTCAGCCTGCTCTAGGCACTGAAGAGCCAGCTGAGAACGAGAGACAAGATCGTTGCTGTTAGGAGATCTACAGGGAGAGAGACAATAAGTAAACATCATAAACCGATTTCACACATGAGATGTAGACTGGAGTGAGGCTAGAGGGGGAGGGTCGCTTCAGCAACAGCCCGACCGCCTCTTCGCGGAGATCCCGCCCTCGGTCCCGCCTCCTACTTTGCATACCTCTCTTGATTGGCCGGAGGCTTATGGCTCCACCCCTCGGAGTGGGCAGCTAGGGAAGCGCGGGGCGGACACCACCAAGATGCAGCGGCGGCTCCGGGTGTCGCCAGGCGGGCCGGGGGCATCGCGGGCAGGAGCCGGGCTGGGGGCGCCCGCCGCGGCACCCGCGCGCTCCTAGCGCCCCAGACCTGCCGGTCGGGGCCGGGAGCCTCCTTGTTGTCTTCCCGCCCGCCGTTCCCGCCCCTCCACCCTTTGTGCAGCCGCCGCCCGGTGCGCCCCGCTCTGCAAGACCCCGGCCCGGCCGACCCGCGGCAGCGAGCCAGCCCCGCGTGGGCGTCCGGCCGGCGGCCGATGGCGACGGGGCGAGGCGCGGGCGGGGGCACTGCAGCCCGAGTCCGCGACGCGGGAGGCTCGGCCCGCCTCCGCCGCATTGTCCCGGGCCCTGCGCCCCGGCCCTGAGCCGCGACGCCGCAGCGCCCGCCCGCCACCCGCCGCCTGCGGGGCCATGCGGAGGGCCGCCAGGATGGAGGACTTCACGGCAGAGGAAGAGGAGCCCTGGTACGACCAGCAGGACCTGGAGCAGGGTGAGCGCAGGGAGCGGGAAAGCGGGGTGCGCCCGGCGACCCCTGTCCCCTTCTCCATTGTTGGGAAGTGTCACCCCGGGGAGGGCCGGACTGCACCCGGCGTGCCAGACTCCGAGGGGAGACGCGTCTGGAGAATGGGGACGTGGAGAGACGGTGACCTGCCCCGGAAAAGCGGAACCAGACCGGTGGAGACCTGCAAAAGTCGGGGGAGCGGTCTTCTTTCCCTAAACAACAGGGTCGGACATCACCCAGTTCGCCCACCTCATCGTAGAGGCAGGAACTGCCCAGGAGCCCGGGTATGGTTGAGGGGTCTGAGAATGCTAACTGGAAGTCTTTGAAGGCCAGGAGGCGGCTTGTTGGTTCTGTTTTGCTGAGTGGGGTTGTGTGTGGGGAGAGGTGAGGGGAGGAAGTTAATCCCCTTCTAAATCCAGCGGCACCCTTCCCTGCCAGGATTCCGGAGCTCACAGACTCCTAGAAAGTTTCCCCAGCTCCCTTGCCCTCCCCCCGGGGGAGACGATGAGGGTGCGGGCATCTTGCGGGTGAAGACAGCAGAGACAACTAGGAGTCCAACCCGCCTTCTGGAGGGAGGAGTCCCAGGAGCCCTTCCCCTGCTGGCCTTCTCCCAAATGGCGCAAGGTCTGGAGCAGGTCGGATTTGGGAATTCTGAGCAGTGCCCCAGATCAGAGCCTGAGTAGAGAGGGAGCCACATTTCCATCTCTCCCATCTGAGGGCAAACAGGGCGACTGGAAGGGGGTTGGTGAGGTGGCCGGGGTGACATCACTCCGAGGAGGGGGCGGGGCTGTTAGGACAGGAAGGAGGAGAAGGCTTGAGAGGGTCAGGGCCACAAGGCCTGCTGGAGTCCAGTCCACCCTCTCTTCCCCAAAGTGCCTCCTTCTGGGATGGTCAGAATTGGAGGGGCTAGGAAGTGTATCCTAGATGTGACCACAGTCACCCAGCAAGCCGGGTGGGTGTGGACAGTCTGGGTGTGGGCCGACAGCCTCCGCTCTGGGTCTCCAACTCTGGGGCCCAGATATCTGCCTTTGCCCCTGTGCGAGGCATCCTGGTGCCTTTGTGTTTCAGCTCTGATCCACATCCCCAAGTGGCCAGATTTGCTGGTAGATGAGGCTCTGCCTTTGTGCTCTGGGCTGTGGGTTAATCGGAGCCTCTGGGGGACCAGGGTGGAACTGAGGGTGCTGGGCTAGACCCTGCCTCTACCCTCAGCCTCCCTGCCTGGAGTGAAATGCCCGATCCTGGCTGCAACAGCTCCTTCCCCCACACTGGGCCAACTACTCCCCAAACCTCACATTACACAAAACACCTATCAGGCTCCACTGTGTCAGACGCCATCCTGGGAGCTGGGAGCAGTCCTAGCCCTGGCCTCCTAGGTGCACCCGGGTAGGTGAAGTTGGGCTTGTAACTGAGTGGGGACGACAGGATGCAGTGAGAGGGCTTCACAGAAGAGGTGGGCCTGGAAGGAGAGATTGGAAGCTGAGTGCCGGGGAAGCTGGCCTCCTCAGAGGCAGATGCTAATGTCATTGCTGTCTCATTCCATTCCCGCGCCCCTGAAGAAGGCTCTGGCACCATGCCCAGCCCAGATGTGGGAGGAAGGAGCCAGGGAGAAAGGCTGGCAGATGTGCTGCATCCGGAGAGGGAGGGACACCCAGATCCCAGGGTGGCTGGGCAGCCAGGCTCTGGGGCCAGGGTCAGGAATGGGCCCCACCGGCCCCTGCTCTTCTAGCCTTGCTGGTCTGCAGCAGTTGGCCTAGCCTCATGGCCTGATAGCAGCTGGATCCCAGCAGCAAGGAGGGAAACCAGAGACAATCTCAGAAGAAACGAGAGCTTTCGACCAAAACCCCAATATCTGCTTGCCAAGGGCCAGGTGCCGGGCCAAGCCTGGGGACTTGATCTCCACCCTCCGGAGTCTCCACAGCCCAGCCGAGGAGGCAGGAATGGGATCAAACCAGGGCTTGTGAGTGAGCCACAGGGGCTCTGCAGCAGTGAGCCCTGCAGACAGTGAGGAGAGACTTGAGGCCCTCTGCTGTGAGATGCACAAGATTTATGCACCCCCTCGGAGCTGGAGGGGGAATAGCCACACCCCCAAACCCCTACCACCCCGGCAGAGGAAGGAAGGCCAGTGGTCTAGTGGAGACAGTATGTATACTAAGGCACAGAGTGATATGAAAAGACCGCACTGGAAAGTGGGAATTATCCTGAGTGTCAGGGGTGGGGCTGGAGGAAGGCCCAGGCACAGCTACTGAAGCACCACCCCCGTGGGGCCCAGCATGAAGCGCTGGATGGTGGGGTGAACTTGGACCAGAGGCCAGCCACATGGGGGATCGAGTGCCTGTTGCTTCTCCCTTCTCCTCACCCAGTGCCCAAATTCTCTCCTGCCCAGCGCCCCCTAGTTGCCTCTGAGCATCCCAGGACGTTTCAGATGCTTCGCCATCAAGCTCCTGTTCGACTTTGACATTGTTCTGTCCTAGCGGAGGGAGGCAGTGGGGACAGACAAGGCCCTCAGTTCTCGCTGTGCTCCCTCTGCCCTCTGCCACAAGCACCCGTGAAAATAGAAAAAGCCATTAATTATTAAGCGCTGGCACTCTCTCTGCCTGCCTCCTTCCCCCACCTTGGACCAGGTGTGGCTGGCCCTGTGGGTACCTCTTTCCAGACTGAGAGATGGCTGCTGAGTCACACATTTGAAGTCTTGGGCTCCTGACCTTGAGTCTCAGCCTCAGGGCCAAGCTCTGACATGGCAGGGGGAGGAAGGTGAGCAGATCCCAATTCCGAAGACCCAGAGTTCCCGAATTGGTGCCCTGACGGTCGTGAACAGACCCCTGCCATACTGCCAGGTGGTAGCTGGCCTCCTCCCATCCCTTTTATCTTTGTCTTTTCTTCCCTGTGTCTGCCTTCTGTCCTTTTCTTGTCTCTCTTTTCCCAAGTCTAGGGGGCTCCATGCTAACCCCAATCAGGAGGGGCAATGGGATTTCAGGGTTTCCTTTCAAAGACATCCCCCTGGCTCCCAACCATTGTCTCTCAGGTTCTAAGGCATTGCTCCCAGGCAACACCTTGACTGGCATTCAGAGCCCACTGCAGGAGACCCCAGAAAACTTAGGTCCAGGCAGGGGAGATGCCAGTTCAGACCCAGTGCCCTCCCAGTAATGGTCCAGTGTAACTATTGTGGCTATGGCAGGATACTGCCATATCACTCCAGATTCCACTTCCAGCTTAGCCAGCTCCTCTGTTCCCCCACTCCTAGGCCGCCCTCCCATTCTGGTCTGGGGTCTGCACCCTCCCCAGAGCCATCCCCAGCCCTCATCTAGCTGGGGTCCTTTCCCCAGCACTTGGCTCCACTCAGTCCCCTGCCCTGAAACTTCTAGACTTCTCTTGCGATCCCTCCTGGCAGCTCTGACCAGCTTAGCTTCCACTGTGATCCAATTTCCCTGAAAGAGTCCCTGAGATTCTCCCCCACCCCAAACTACTTCCTCTGTGTTCTCTTCCTCCCCTTCCTTGGAATCACTAGGCGGCTTCGGTCACATTCGATGCCTTCAACATCCCCAGTTTATAGTGTGACTTGCAGCCACTCCAGCCCACCCTGCTGGTGGTAGGAATACATACCCAGCTCAGATGCTCACCTGGAAGAAAAAGCATAAAGTGCAGTTGTTCTCGGCCCTGACTGTGACCTTGGACTCTAGCTTAAGTTTCAGGGGTTTCATGCAGGTCATCCACAGAGCCTGTCCCCCGAAGCCAAGGAAGGAGACAGCATCAGTAGCAATGGCCCTATTGCAGACCACCTGACCCAGTTCCCAAGGCAAAAAAAAAAAAAAAAAGCTGTGTTGAGTGTGACCTTCTGTTTTTCCATTTATACCTGAATTATTTGAAAGGGTTTGTGGATGAGCCAAATGCTTACCATCTCATTACAGAAAAAAGGGAGCTGGTATGCCTCCCTTACCATGAACCAGGGGTGGTTGGTCCTGCTGAATTTCCACCAAGCACCCAGCAGAAATTGACCTGCCCTCCTCTTTGAGACCACAGTGTGATTCTTGGCTTCCCTTATAAATATATATTTAAATATAAATGAATAATATATATATATATATACTACTCTTTGCTTCTTTTTAAAAAAAATGTATTGGTGTAGAGTTGATTTGCAAAGCTGTGTTAGTTTCTGCTCTGGGGCAGAGTGCATCAGTTAGATATATGTCTACTCTTTGTTTAGATTCTCTTCCCATATAGGTCATTGCAAAGTATTGAGTAGACACACCTGTGCTATGGGCTTCCCAGGTGGCATTAGTGGTAAGGAACCCGCCTACCAATGCAGGAGACATAAGCTGGTGCAGGTCCCTGGTTGGGGAAGATCCCCCAGAGGAGGAAATGGCAACCCACTCCAGTATTCTTGCCTGGAGAATCCCTTGGACCGAGGTGCATGGTGGGCTACAGACCATAGGATCACCAAGAGTCGGACAGGACTGAAGCGACTTAGCACGCATGCACCTGTGGTATACAGTAGGTCCTTGTACATTTCCCTTTGTGTCTGAAAGGAGTTAGGCATATATATGTGGAAATATCCACTCCAAATGTTAAACCAGCCCAAATCAATGAGGGCAAAGTCACTACCATCCCAGGTTCCCAGACCTGGGCTTTTGGGAGAGGGAACCTGAGTCACACCCACTGGTACACCCACACACACACACACAGGTACAGCCGGGCCTCACCCAACTCCAGATCCACTTGAGATAATTTTTAGGGATTTTGGCACCTGCCACTTCCTTCTAACCCCTGCTCCTCTCCACCACACAGCCCCCTAAAGACAGACCAGGCTTTGAAGCCTGGTCCACTTCTAATACCCAGCAAACCCTTCCACCCCCTCTCCTGTTGAGTGAGCTCCTGTCGTCCTTTCAAGCCCACTTCCAAAGATGCTCCTTGTCTTAGATTCCCACCATCCGTGCAGTGAACGCTCCCTTCCCTATCTCCCAGGGCACTTGCCCCTCTCTATGCTGATGCTCTTATCACATTCCACTCACTCATTCTTTCAAAAAAGATTCATTATTTACCTGCTCTGTGCCGAATATTGTTCTAAGTCCTCAGGGTATCAGTGACTGAAACAGGCCAAATCCCTACCCTGTAAGCGTACCATTAGTCAAGGGGCAGGAGCAAGTTAATGAGCAAATTGTTGGGTAAGTTAGATAGCGATAGGAGCTAAGGAGAAAAATGAAGCAGAGAGGGCGTGGGGGTGGAGGAGGGTGCGATTTTGAATCAGTGTTTGAGAAAGGCTTCCTGGAGGAGGTGACATTAAAGCACAGACTTGAGGGCACAGAGGGAGGAACCCTGGGAGTGTCTGGGGAGAGGGCATTCCAGGCCAATGCACAGGTCTCCTCAGGGCTTACATCTCCTTCCAGGCCTAGAGTCTCCCCAGAGGCGGCCCCTGCGTCCTGGTTCTCTCGGGGTCTGCAAGGCTCAGCCCAGAATGAATGTTCAGAACAGGGATGCGGGGGGGTCTTCTGACTCCATTCTCAGTTGCTCATGCTCCTCCCACCTTCTGCCCCCCCGCCCCCACCAGACTTGCACTTGGCCGCAGAGCTGGGGAAGACGCTGCTGGAGAGGAACAAGGAGCTAGAGGAGTCTCTACAGCAGATGTACTCCACCAATGAGGAGCAAGTGCAGGAGATCGAGGTGAGGGGCCCCCTGGGCCCTATACATGCTCCCCGACCCATCGAGGGCCCCTTAGTCTGTGTGTACCTGCGTGCAGCTTAGGAAAAGGTACCCCATTGTAGCAGACCCACCCTTGACCCAAAAGCCTTGTGCAGTCCACACCTGCACAACTGTCCCAGGCAGCCCCACTGAACCACCAGCTCGACCCCCTCCCCCCGCTGCAGACGAATACCCCAAAGCCAACCTGTTCCTGAAAGTGGGAGGAGGGCCCAGGCAGAGACAATTTCCCCAACCCAGTTCTGAAAGGTAACTATCCCACCCCTACACCCACCCCCCAGTACCTGACCAAACAGCTAGACACGCTGCGCCACGTGAATGAACAGCACGCCAAAGTGTACGAGCAGCTGGACCTGGCAGCCCGAGATCTGGAGCTGACCAATCAGAAGCTGGCTCTGGAGAGCAAGGTGGCCCAGCAGAAGATCCATGGGTGAGGGCCGGTGGAGCGGGAACCTGGGTGTGGGGTGGTAAGGGGGAGGCCCCAGGCCCGCTGTACCTGTGTACACCCCCCAGTACCTGACCAAACAGCTAGACACGCTGCGCCACGTGAATGAACAGCACGCCAAAGTGTACGAGCAGCTGGACCTGGCAGCCCGAGATCTGGAGCTGACCAATCAGAAGCTGGCTCTGGAGAGCAAGGTGGCCCAGCAGAAGATCCATGGGTGAGGGCCGGTGGAGCGGGAACCTGGGTGTGGGGTGGTAAGGGGGAGGCCCCAGGCCCAGCTGTACCTGTGTGTGTGTGTGGATACCAGTGGGTGTGACTCAGGTTCCCTCTCCCAAAAGCCCAGGTCTGGGAACCTGGGATGGTAGTGACTTTGCCCTCATTGATTTGGGCTGGTTTAACATTCCGGTCACAACCCTTCTTTAAGCACCAACTATATTCCAGGCTCTGTTTTAGGGAAAATACAGTGATGCAAAGACACTGTCCGGCCCTCTGGGAGGGAAGGCAGGTACGTGAATATTTTATTGCAGTGCAAAGTGATATACGTGATAGAAGTGTGTACAAGGAACGGGGGAGACAGGGCTTCCCAGGTGGTCCAGTGGCTCCGCACTTGCACTGCAGGAGGTACAGGTTTGATCCCAGGTCAGGGAACTAAGATTTTGCACATCATATGCCCCCCAAATAAATATAAATTAATTAAGTGAGAGTGAAAGTTGCTCAGTCTTGTCCAACTCTTTTCAACCCCATGGACTGTACAGTCCATGGAATTCTCCAGGCCAGAATACTAGCTTGGGTAGCCGTTCCCCTCTCCAAGGGATCTTCTCAACCCAGACCTCATGCATTGCAGGCGGATTCTTTACCAGCTGAGCTACCAGGGAAGCCCAATTAAATAAAGTAAAAATCTTAAAAAAAAAAAAAAAAAAAGGAAAAGAAAAGCGCCTTCTGGTGGTCCAGTGGCTAAGACGCCTCGCTTCCAATGCAGGGGGCCCAAGTTTGATCCCTGGCCAGGGAACTAGATCCCGCAGGTGACAAGATCCCACATGCCGAGACTAAGATCAAAGATTCTGTGTGCTGCAACTAATACCTGGCACAGCCAAATAAGTAAATAAATACGTAATAAATAAGTAAATTTAAATAAATAAGTAGATACATTATAAAAGAAAGAAACGGAGGGAAGAAACATGGAGAAGTGTCGGCTCAGCCTGGGAGGTGGAGCAGAAGCATGGGTCCTTGGCTGCCCAAGGAATTCCTCGTCTGACCTCAGCTCCAGCAGCGTGGCTCAAGGCTGCCTGTCTGGCCCCAGCCTCCAAGCCCCCCAGGGCTGCAGTGAGGAGGGCTGGTCCCGTCCCCTGAGCGTCCCTCCCATCCATGTGTGCCCCACTCCACCCCAGGCTGACCGAGACCATCGAGCGCCTGCAGACCCAGGTGGAGGAGCTGCAGGCTCAGGTGGAGCAGCTGCGAGACCTGGAGCAGCTGCGCCTGCGGCGGGAGAAGCGCGAACGCAGGCGCACCATCCACACCTTCCCCTGCCTCAAGGAGCTGTGCACCAGCCCCCGGTAGGTGAGAGCGTGCTGGGTCCGTCTCCATGGGGTGAGGGGAAGGCAGGGTGGACACCGGGCGGCAGGTGGGAGGAGGGCTGTTGCATCCTCTGGGCTATTGCAGAGGCAGGTCGTGGAGCTAACAGCAGTCAGCAGCTGGTGCTGTGAGCCCTGGCCACGTGCCCACCACGCTGCTAAGTGACTTAACTCTCATAGCAATATGGTGAGGTGTGGTTAATCATCCCCGCTACTCAGAAGAGGAAAATGAGACACCAAGGTCACCTGCTTAGTAAGTCAGAAGTCTCACCCAGGAGGGACGAACCACTGTCCCTTTCAGTTCCCATTAAGCCTTTTGAATTGGGATGACTTACACGGTGGGGGACTTTGCTGGTAGTCCAGTTGCTAAGACTCCATACTCACATTCAAGGGGCTTGGATTCAATCCACAGTCAGGGAACTAGATCTCACACACCACAACTAAAGATCCTGCGTGCTGCAACAAAGACTGACGATCTAAGACTCGGCACGGCCAATTTTTTTTTTTTTTAAAGAAGAATACACACTGTGGATTAACGAGTATTTCAATAAAGGTCCTGGCAAGAGACAGACAGCGCCCCGCCCAGGGTAACTGAGGACAGATCAATAAAGAGGGGTGGCCAAGGTGTGGGGAAACTGGGCGAACACTGCTACAGCCTGGGGTTGCAATAGTCAGGAGCTTAACCATCCTGAGCCCTAAAGGGACCAGGAGAAGGGAGGATACTGAAACCCAGAGGGCATGGAGCAGGCTTCCTGCCTGCCCCGCAGTAACCAGGGAGGAAGCCCAGGGAGAGACATTCCCGGAGACCCCTCTCTGCTCCCACCCCCCGAGCTCCTGCCCGTGGCTCCCATCGGCTGAACCCAAGAGAGAGCCAGGACACCTGGCTGAAGCGAAGGGCAAGCTCCCATGGCAGAAAGCCGGGGGAGAAGGTCCAGGAGTGACTCTAGATGGGCAGAGCATGCAGCCCAGTGCGGCAGAAAGATGCAGCTGGGCTCCAAGGGCCTGGCCTGAGCGCGCCCTCGCCCTCTGCCCACCTGCCCCTGCTCCCTCCCAGGTGTGAAGATGCCTTCCGCCTGCACAGCTCCTCCCTGGAGCTGGGCCCGCGGCCCCTGGAGCAGGAGAACGACAGGCTGCAGACCTTGGTGGGCGTGCTGCGCTCCCAGGTGAGCCAGGAACGGCAGCGCAAGGAGCGGGCGGAGCGCGAGTACGCGGCGGTGCTCCAGGAGTACTCGGAGCTGGAGCGGCAGCTGTGCGAGATGGAGGGCTGCCGCTTCCGCGTGCAGGAGCTAGAGGCCGAGCTGCTGGAGCTACAGCAGATGAAGCAGGCCAAGACCTACCTGCTGGGCCGGGAGGACCACCTGGCCGAGGCCCTGCTGGCGCCCCTCACCCAGGCACCCGAAGCCGACGCCCCCAGCCCGGCATTGGCGACGACTCGGGCTCCCAGGACGGGGTCTCCTCTCCGGCCGCCTCCCCGGGCCACGCCGTGCGCAAGAGCTGCAGCGACACAGCGCTCAACGCCATCGTGGCCAAAGACCCGGCCAGCCGGCATGCGGGCAACCTCACGCTGCACGCCAACAGCGTGCGCAAGCGGGGCATGTCCATCCTGCGCGAGGTGGACGAGCAGTACCACGCGCTGCTGGAGAAGTACGAGGAGCTGCTGAGCAAGTGCCGGCAGCACGGGGCTGGGGTGCGGCACGCGGGGGTGCAGACCTCGCGGCCCATCTCCCGGGACAGCTCATGGAGGGACCTTCGGGCGGGCGAGGAGAGCCTGGGGGAGGCCAAGGCGGAGAAGAGCCTCAGCCAGCACGTGGAGGCCGTGGACAAGCGGCTGGAGCAGAGCCAGCCCGAGTACAAGGCGCTCTTCAAGGAGATCTTCTCCAGGATCCAGAAGACCAAGGCCGACATCAGTGCCACCAAAGTCAAGACACAGAGCTGCAAGTGATGGTTTCCCTTCGGCCCCGGGTCAGGCCAGTGGGGCTCCCTCGAATCTGGGCCCTTCAGCCTCTGGTGAGTGAGGGAGCCCTTTTAGCAGCAATACACCCTGGAGGGAGGTTGTCCTCTGACCCAGGGAGCACGTGGGGGAAACCCACTCTCTGCTGATGATGGAAGCCTTCCTCATGCCCCAGGACCCTCCGTCACCGGCGCCAGCCCCCAGGCTCAGCCCACAGATTGCAAGCCAGACGTCCCCACTCCACTGGGGATTCTCAGCTCTCCCAGCCCTGACCCCTGACCCCGGGCCTTGCTCTCAGATTTATGGCCAAGCTTCTGAAAGCCATTCTGGACCTGTTGACTTTTTCATTTCAACGTAGGTTTTCCTGAGAGATTTTTTTGCAAGGCAAGTTCTCCTTGACCCCCCCCCTTGCCACAACTGGAAACACTTGAAGGGGGCTCCCAGAGCCAGCTGTTACAGGTTCTAGGGGTCTCCCGGACCACCTACTGCTTCTCCCCAGCTGTGACATGCTGTCATTCCCTTCTCACCAGCTGCCCTGCCTCAAGGGTTCCGACCAGGTCGGAGATGGCCTCTGCCAGGCAGAGCAGAAAGCCTGAGCCAGGCCTGAGCAACCCTTGATGCAATCCTGGTGAGGGCAGGCTTGTCCCTGGACACCCTCAGCCCACTGCAGATCTGTAGCCAATCAACTCAGAGCCAGCCTACCCTGGTTCCAGCCCCAGAAATGCCTTCTGGGTATCAAGCCTTCCAGGGGTCCGGGCGATGGAAGCTCCCATCTCTGCACGCCTCCTCTGACTCACCGAGCTTGGCCTCTGCCTGTCCCCATCTCAGGGACCACAGCGTGTCTCGTTCACCCTCATGCTCCTCACCACCAGGCCCACCCCACTGCAGGTCATGAGTGCCACCCCTAGAATGTCCTGGGTGTGTCCCACCAGCCCATGGTCCCAGCATCCTCCCCTGCCCCCACTCCCCCCTGGGTGCTTACCCCTGGGCAGTATTGAAATGGGACTAGATGGGGAACAGCTCTCCTTCCCATAAAATGCCTGCTCTTAACCACTCAGCTTTGTGGGGGGGCTTTTGAGGACCCAGGAGGATCAGGGACTTTATCTTATGTTAAGGCTTCAGAAGATCCAGCTTCAGCTAAGAGGCCCAGATCCCCAGCTTGCCCTTCAGGGCTCCCAGTTCCTTCTGCCACCCATCCTGAGACCCTAGGGATCGGAAGAGGGGAGTCGGTGGCCCTGGCCTCTGTGCTGGGAGCCCAGTGCGGAACCTCCACGCCTTATCTCTTTCTAAGGGGTTTTCTTAACAAGCCTCCCAGCCCCCCTGGAGGCGCCACCCTGCTCTCTGGGCGGCACTGTGATGAGACCTGTCAGCTGGTCCTTCCGTTCACACATCTTGGAAGCTTTCGTCCTTTGGAGCCAGACAGTTCCCAGCCCTCCGTGTGTCTCTGTCATCTAGGGTGGAGTGGGTAGGGTGGGACAGGACAGGTGGGGGAACGGCTCCTGCCTCTTTGCTCCCCACTTATGTAGCTGCCGACCAGCATCATCTTTGAAGTATACATAAGAGAAATATATTTACAAATGCTTTATTCTCTTCTTTAATAAAAAAAGAAACCCGCACCATTTTTCTAAAAGCAGAAATGGCTCTGGAGCCAGTGGTCCTGTCTGTGCACCTCCTACACCAGCCTCCCATCACACAGGCGGGGGGACATCCTGACTCCACTCCCTTGTGACTGGCAGCCAGACAGCAAACTCTTGAAAGTTTCCATATCTGTTGAGTGCCAGCCATGCCAGAAGTGTTGCCTTGCCAGGTGCCCCGTGGGGCAGACTCTCCTTGCTGTACCAATTTTGCAACTCCTTCCCCCCAACCCACACCTGCCAACAGCCCAGGTCACCAGAAGTCAAAGAAGATGCTCCTGAATCTTTGGGGGAGTCAGTTTCTTGCACCCTTCTCCAACCTCCCTTTCCTGAAAATCCGATCAGCTTTATGGATCCCAATCCCACGTGGAAAAGCGTCCAGTCTTCAGTGGGGGTATGCTCAAGGATCTCCCACCAACCCCCGTCTCCCCCCACATTCCAGAATGAGCCAGGAGCAACTTTCCTTGAACCCGGGAGGTTAGGACTGTGGTATGCGGAGCCCAGAGCTGGGTCCCAAACTGGCAAGGAGCCTTTTACATTATCTGAATAACAAGGGGGGTTTTACAGCATGCAAGTGCTGTGGGATTTTCTGGTCCTGCTGTGACTTGTCTCCAGTGGGCCGGAGAAGATGTGTGACTCCCAGAGCCATCAGACCTGAGAAGCAAAGGAATTGGGCCTGTATCCAGCCAGGCCTTTTAAATCACCCTTACCCTCAGTCACCTTCCCAGGCAGCAATACAACCTCTGACATGGATCTGATCCCGAGACTCAGAGGTTAAGTCAGTAACTCAGAGTCACAGGAACAGTGGAACCCAGACCTGATTAATTCCAGTATGCGATACTGCATGTTCCCTATCTCTGCACAATGCTGAGTTCTAAAAGCCAGACTGACGGAGTGAAAGTTAGCTGCTCAGTCGTGTGCGACTCTTTGAAACCCCAAGGACTGTAGCCTGCCAGGATCCTCTGTCCCTGGGGATTTCTAGGCAAGAATACTGGAGTGGGTGGCCATTCCCTTCTCCAGGGGATCTTCCCGACCCAGGGATCCAACCTGGGTCTCCCACATTGCAGGCAGATTCTTTACCGTCTGAGCCACCAGGGAAGCCCCTAGGGCCCTCAAAACGAGAAGAAAGGAAAATCCTGTGGACCCGTACATGAGAGTGGTACCCCAAATCACAGCTATAGAGAAGGGCTGGTGTCAGCAAGTTCCTTAGATTCCAGGAATGGCTTGATGGTCCCATATCTTCCCCTCTTCTCACCCCTATGCACATCCCTTCCTGACGCACCCTTTCAGCCTATGGGGAACCAGAGAAGGGAAGAAGGCTGGCCTCCGGTTTCAGCATCACCCTTTTAAGAGAACAGGTGGCACCTCTCAGGCCTGTTTTCTCCCAAAAGGGCCTAAATTCTGGAGGGTTCATGGCAACAGCAGGTAAAAGGAGCTTGCCAGCTGCTCTTCTCTCCACCCCAGGGTAGCTGGTTCCATTCTCTCTGCTACCCCCCTCCTCTCCCAGAATCCAGGCCACCAGATGGCCCGAGCAGGCTGTGTTTATTTGGGGCCATGGAAACCTGCAGCTTCCTTTTCCTATCACTCTGGGTCAGGCACAGAGCTGGATCCCAGCCTTAGAGCAATGATGCCACGGGATGGTGCGTTCATTATTCATAATCCCTGAGCTGTCAACCTGGGCGAGTCCCTGGCTTTACCTCCCTGAGCAGCTTTTCCCAGTCACCATGGAGACGCCTCTGTTCACTCTGAGGTCTTGGGACTAAGTCAGGCAGGGAGGGTCCCAGGAGACTCCCCTTAAAGCCTAGAGCCCCAAAGGCACATGGCAATTGCCATTCCCTTCCTGGTTTGGGTTTACAAAGCCAGTGCTTGGAAAGTATTTCTTTTTTTCTTCCCTCTAAAAAAATTTGCCTTTATTAGTGAGGCAAAAATGATAAAGCCTTGACTTGATGAAATCTCCTGTTTCAAACAGCTAGCACTCCTAAGGGCATGTTTTTCTAGGTAATTATGTTCTTCCTAAAAATAGAACCTGCTATTAAGAAACCACCAGTAGTGTTACTAATAATCACCAACATTTATTGAGCTCTGTTTTCGTTTTACCTCTCTGCCTCTCAGCAAAGCAACTGAGCTAACCTTTAACTGTTTCCAAACACTGCTAGCTCTGTTTTAAACCTTTCTCAGAGTAAGAACCTCTTAGTTTTGGAGTTCATCTTTTAATAGTTCTCTAAAAAGAGTTCTACTTAGCCTATCTATAGGTGTCTGAATCTGTTCCTATTTCCTCATTCTCCTCTTATCTTCTGGCTAGGAGAAACTGCCATCTTGCTCCACAGATCCTGGAGGTCGGAAAGGGTGGCGGTGGGGTGGGAAGAGACGGCCCACTTTTTAAATTATTTCTGGACCTGTCCGCCCCTTGTCCCCTCTGGTGTCTTGTCCTGCCGAGCCTTCTTCACAAGTGCTCCCCGGGGATCTGATCTTAGGCTACCTTGTGAATGAACCTTAAGTTACTAAAACTCATCTCTGGCGGAACTCAACTTTCCAAAACACCTTTCCAGAGAATTCCTTTTATCAGTATCTTTTTTGAATACCTGTGATGCGCCAGGTTCTGGGTACTGGAGATCCAACAGTGAGCCACTGCCCTCCTAGAGGTGACTGCATTCTGGCCCCGAGATCGGCAACAGACAGAAAAATAAGATTGAAAGATGTGGGGGGGTGGGGGGGATAAAGTGGGTAAAAGAGTAAAGGGGATGGAGATGAACCTGGGCAGGCCTCATTGATGCTGTAAGATTTGGGGGAAGCGCGGTCCGGGAGGGCACGGACTAAAGGGGAAAGAAGTGGTGTGTCTGGGGTTCTTTTCACCAGGAGGCTGCCTTGAGAGCTCGCCAGCGTCTTCTCCATCGCGGCAGCTACCCTCAGGGGCTTCTGGGACCAAGGAAGCCCCTAAGAGGCTTCTCGTGAGGGAAACGCTGGGCGTTCTCGATTCCTGCCGACGGCAGGCGCTCAAAGCCTTGCGGAACCAAAGTCCCGAGGGAAGCGCGGGCCCACGGACCGCGAGAGGAAGAACACACCGGAAGCGGCCCCGAGGGCCGAACATGGCGGCCGCCAGGTGCCTACGCTGGGGTCTGAGCCGAGCCGAGGCCTGGCTGCCGCCGCCGCCCCCGCGCTGCTGCCACCGGGCTCTGCACAGACAGGCGGCGGGCACCGAATTCCGGAGCGCCTACAGCCTGGACAAGCTCTACCCGGAGTCGCGGGGCGCGGACACCGCCTGGAGGGTCCCGGTGAGCCAGGCGGGCCGGCCTGAAGGGGCGTTTCCTGGAGTCCGCTGGGCGACGCCGGGGAGCCAGGGCCCCACGCGCGGGGCGAGCGGCTGGTCCGGGGGCAGACGCGCTCAGACGCGGCGGTCGCCGCCAGCCGAGGCCGGTTGCCCGAGCAACCGCAGGGTGGGGGCGGCGGCGCGGATGGCGTCACCCGGTGTCGCTTGAGGTCTGCGGGCGCCGGGAGGGCACGCTGGTTCCGCTTCTTCGAAGACCGCCGGCGTTTCCTCCTTCATTTCCCGTCCCTCACACTCGCACCCTTGTCCTCAGGGAAAACTGCCCTCCAAGGCGGACAGTTAATGCAGGAGGCTGCCAAGTAGCTCTCTTTGGGAGCTGGTTGCCGATGACGCGGCCCCCGGCCTCCAGCACGCCTGCGGAAGCGGGGCTCTGGTCGCTTCCTTCGAATGCTCTCCGGGTGCAGGCGCTGAATCAGGGCCCGGGGCAGGAAAAGGAGGACGCACCCGTTTACTAAGTTTCCACCTACGGGACTGGAAGAGAGCGTTCTGTCATTCACTCGCTCGTTCAACAAACTTGTGCTGAAAGCATTCTGTGCACACTGTGCTGTGCATGGGGACAGAGAAGTGACCGAAGCACGAAAATCCTAATGCCAGTTACCTTATCTGCTAATGAAGGGAGACCAGCAACACACACAAACTAATATAGAGTATATGACACGTACTCTGGAGAAAATAGAGCCCGGAAGGAAGGAGTGCTAATCGGGGGTGGGGTTACAGTTGTTTGTTTGTTTGTTTTGGGAGGGTTACAGTTTTAAGAAGGGTTGTCTGAGGAGGCCTCTGAGGTGACGCTGGAGTAAGGACCTGGAGGGAACACGGCAGCAAGCCATGAGAATAGGAGCTTTCCTTATGGGGGGACCAGCAAGTGCCACCCTCTCAAGGGGTAGCATGTTCATCTGGTTCAAGGAACAGCAAGCAGGCCAGTGTGGCTGAGCAGGGGAATCAGATGAAACTAAAGAAAGGGGTGAGGGGAGGTCTGTTTATAGGACTCATGGGCCTTTAGCTTTACTCTGAATGTGATGGAGGCGGAAGAGTGGAATGATCCTAGTTAATTTTATAGAGATCACTCTTCTAGAGAATAGACTGCAAAACGGCAAGAACAGGAAGACCAGTGAGGAGATCGCAGTAATATAGGCAACAGATGATAAGCAAGGGGACTTCCCCGATGGTCCAGTGGCTAAGACACTGCATTCCCAGTGCAGGGGGCCCAGGTTTGATCCCTGGCCAAAGAGCTATTAAGATCCCACATGCCACAACTAAGACCCAATGCAGAAAAATAAAAAAGATAAGCAGGGTGGAAGCAGTAGGAGTCATGAGGCTTGGTCAGGTTCTAGATAAGTTTTAAAGGGAAAGCCCACAGAAGTTCTAATGGATTTTCTAGGAGAAATGTGAAATAAGAGAGGAACTGAAGTCTAGGGCACTGAGCGATGTAAAGACTGAGTTGCCGTTAATTGAGATGAGAGAGTGGCAGTAACATTCGTTTGTCCTTTCACTCAACGAAAAGTTTCTTGTGCACCAACTGTGTCAGAAACTGTTTTAAGCACTGCAGATACAGCCACAATAAACTAGTTCCCACCTCATGAAGCTTACGTTCTAACAGAAGGAGCAGACAGTAAATAAATGAGGAAAATGTGTCAGAGAGTGTGAAGTAATGACTTGACTAGAGGGCTTTGACATGAGAGCCAGGGAGCTGCTTCCGGTTGTTAGGGTTTGAGGAGGCTGGAGATTTGAGGCATCAGGTAGGCACTGAGAGGAGACGTCAAATAGCAGTGGGCTCTGCGGACATGGGGTTGGAGAAAGAGGTTTGAGTTTGAGCCAGAATTATCATCAAGGATGATATTTTCAAAGGAGATGGCTGGAATGCTCTAGGGAAAGAGTAAGAGAAGAGGCAGGCTCTCAGGGACATTTCAGTGTTTCAGGTTTGCAAAGAGCAAGCAGAGGAGAGTGAAGAAAGTCACAGGGAGGTGAGAGGAAACTGGAGAGGCCAACTCAGAAGAGGGAAGAGCGCACGTGAAGGAGGCCGCCGCCCTGGGTCTCCAGCACTGCCGACGGGGAGTACGCTGAGGATTTCACCGCCAGATAGAATAAGATGAAAAGGGATGAAGGACAGCAGGGACAAGTGAAGCGCCTTTGAGCTTGGGAGGCCAGAAGAGCCTCCAAGTGGGTGATGTTCGCACTGGGCCCGCGGACAGGAGGATTTAAGGCCACAGAGGAACCACTCAGGAGAGATGTGGGGCTGGAGGTCCTGGAGTGAGTAGTTCAGCTTGACGCAAACCCTCAGGGCCGCTGTGCTGGTCACTGCTGAAGGCGGGCAGCCCCACTCTCGGGCCTCCCGTGTCTGCGGCTCGTGGGGCGGGCGGAGCGCGTTTCTCGGAGTCTCCGTGACGCTCAGGCACTGTAGCCCCTCCCCTCCCCCCGAGGCTGACGACGCCAGCCCTCGCTGATGGGCTGGGGTGCGGGGCAGGCGGCAGGGAGGGCTGGAGAAGTCAGCCCCACTTCCTGGAGCAGTGTTTGTGAGGCGGTACCTCTGGAGCCTGGGGACGCTTTTTCTGTCATCTCGACAAGATTTAGCTGGGGACCTGAAAATAGCTGTATTGTATTCAGCTTTACGTCATCTCCTTTTTGTCTCTCTGGACCAGTTAGGAGTCGCTCAGCAGCTAATAGTCACCTGACACTGTGTATGTTTCATTACAGGACGACGCAAAGCAAGGCAGCGATGACATTCCTGTAGGTGAGTAGTTTTGTTTCACAGAAAAAAACCCAATTGTTTCCTCCCTCTGTCACGTATTCCTCCCCAGCCCAGTAAAAGTAAAGAAGCCATCTTTGAGGGTGCAGAAGGGGAGTCCTTGCAGCATTGTTGAGAAGAGGAAGGAAACAGAAAGTGATGAGGCAGCCCCCCCGGAGCACTGGGCTGCCCCCAGCACACGTGGAGAGCTCCTGATGGGCTGGGGACCTGGAACAGTCTACACTAGATGAACTGGTCACTTTGTGAAAAAAGGTACAGAAGCATCTCTACACTGAGCTGCCGTTTGTGCCTTACTTATATGCTTGTCTATCTGAGGCACGTGTTTCCGGATGTCCACATGGGTCTGAAGGATGTGGAGGGCACTGGATACAGGGGTGCCCCTCAGGGGGAGTGGAGACAAACTTGGGAACTTGGCATCTGGGAAACAGGAGTGGGACTTCTTCTCCCTGTAAACCGTTTGCATAACTTCAAAGGTTTGTGCCTATCGAGCCTAAGATGTGGTCTGTAAAGAAACAAGCGGGCCTCTTGAGAGTCAGAGTTTCTGGCACCCACAGACAGTAAAGGAGAGCAGCCAGAGGCGCCAGCTCAAGGTGACCCCAAAACAAGGAGGCCAGGTGGCCACGGCCTAAAGCAGAGGAGCCGGCAGCCTGCTGCTGCTCGGTGGTCTGAAGCCGGCGCGGGGGCCCTGTGGCGGGAGGAGGCAGAGAACCAGGAACGACAGAGCCTGTCTCCTGACAGCCTGGGCGGACGGGCAGCCAGCGGGAACGGCCAGTCACCGTTTCCTCCTCACCCGCCTCTGTGAGGGTCCCGGCCTCTGCAGACACTGATGAGGCGCCCCCCCACCCCCGCCGAAACACACACAGAACCGCAGCCATTCATCACCTGTTGGGAAAAATAAGTCCAATTGATTTTTTCAAAGGGTGGAAAACCTCTCAGAAGCTGTCCGGAGATGTCCCCACTCCCACTGAGGCCCGCTCCCCACAAGCACGGGGCCACAGTGTTCCTTGAGCCCTCGTAGCCCACCCTCCTGAAACTTGCCCACTGCCATGCCTCCCCGGCTCTCCTCAGACACTTTGAGGCTGCTTTTCATGAAGTATAAAAGCAGAAGGAATGGAGAAGGAAATGGCAACCCACCCCACCCCCGCCCAGTATTCTTGGCTGGCAAATCCCCTGGACAGAGGAGCCTGGTGGACCATAGTCCATGTGGTCGCAAAGAGTCGAACATGACTTAGCAACTGAGCAACACCACCACACAGTCAGGTAGATTGTGATCTGGGGAGATACTTCCTGATGGAAATGTGGCATAAAGTGGAGAGTGAAGTGACCTGGCAATATGGAATATAGAGCTCTGTAAGAAATGAAAATTGGTGTATAGAGTAATAGCTGCAAATATTCAAACAATAAAGCCTTAGTTGCTCAGTTGGGTCCAATTCTTTGGGACCCCATGGACTGTAGCCTGCCAGACTCCTCTGTCCATGCGGTTCTTCAGACAAGAATACTGGAGTGGGTTGCTGTGCCCTTCTCCAAGGAATCTTCCACACCCAAGGACTGAACCTGGATCTCCTGCATTGCAGGCAGGTTCTTTACAGTCTGAGCCACCAAGGAAGCCCATTCAAATAGTAAAATTCGTGGCTAAAGGGAAGATAAAAAGGAGAAGGAAGCAACCTCAGTTTACAGATTTAAAACAAAACCAAGACATGGAAGCAGCGAGGCTTTGCTGGGGTCACAGAGTCGTCTGTGCTGAGCCGGCCTCAGAAGACGGGACTCCCAGCTGCAAGTGGAGTGCTCATTGACCCAGCAGGCGTTCTCATCATTGATGCAGGCTCGGCCCGGGGACCCGAGTGGAACACGCGAGGAAGGACACACACCTGCCAGCCAGCGCGTCCACGACCACCACATTTCGAAATACAACTGAAATTCAGTTTGTCCCTCCATTTGGGCTTTTGAAAGGGTCCTCGCTTTAAAACAAACAGCAAAAAGTGAGGGCAGTCAGATCTAGCAGAGCATGCTAGACCGGGAGTGGACAACCTGGGTCGTATTTTCCATCCGTGGCTGTCTCTGGCCTTGGGGAGATCACCATGACAATGTGCGTGCTGTTTTTCAGA
Organism: Madoqua kirkii; assembly: GCA_006408675.1. Lineage (NCBI taxonomy): Eukaryota > Metazoa > Chordata > Mammalia > Artiodactyla > Bovidae > Madoqua > Madoqua kirkii. The sequence goes on along the minus strand of SJYC01007350.1, from coordinate 71,008 downwards.
TCGCTTGACGATATCTTACTGTCGGAGCAGTGGTCCTGGGGGCCAGAACGTTAACAAAGGTACGAGGTGCCTTCTTTTCTTTAGCGCTTAGCTGAGATGGGCTTGAGGATTCTGTGTTTACATTCATGTGGAAGTAAAGGGATTTTTTCTTTCTAGAAGCTTAAATACTGCCAGTTTATATAATAGCCCCTTTATTCTTTTGAATGTGGTCTGATCCTCGGCCTCCCAGCTGTGGGCTGCCGGGACTGGGGTCGGTCTGGAGTCTGAACAAAGAGGCTGCACAGTGGGAGCTGGCAGCCAGCTCCCAGAGCAGGTCCCTTCATTCTTGTGGGGCTCATGCCCCTCCCCCGCCGCATTCTTGTCAGAACCCAGTGAACTGTGAGAGAAAGAAACCACTGGGCATTTCATTCCTGGAAGTTTGGGTTCTTTTGTTTGTTTTTTAACTTCATATTGGAGTATAGCCAAGTAATAATGTCTGATAGTTTCAGTTGCACAGCAAAGAGACTCAGCTATCATATCCATGTGTCCATTCTCTACCAAAATCGCCTCCGTCAGAGTTCCCTGTGCTGTGCAGTAGGTCCTGGTCGGTCATCCACTTACCTGGAAGTTTGTTTGTATTTTTAAAAATATTTATTTAGCTGTGCCAGGTCTTAGTTGTGGCATGTGGGATCTAGTTCCCCAACTGGGGATCAAACCTGGGCCCCCTGCCTTGGGAGCTTAGAGTCTTAACCCCGGACCACCTGGGAAGTCCTGGAAGTTTATTTTTGTCCAGAAGCACCTCACTATCCTGACAGGCTCATTCCACAGCCAAGTTGGTCTCCCCGAGTTCACACAGGACGAAGGTTCTTTACAGTCTGAGCCACCAAGGAAGCCCATTCAAATAGTAAAATTCGTGGCTAAAGGGAAGAAAAAAGGAGAAGGAAGCAACCTCAGTTTACAGATTTAAAACAAAACCAAGACATGGAAGCAGCGAGGCTTTGCTGGGGTCACAGAGTCGTCTGTGCTGAGCCGGCCTCAGAAGACGGGACTCCCAGCTGCAAGTGGAGTGCTCATTGACCCAGCAGGCGTTCTCATCATTGATGCAGGCTCGGCCCGGGGACCCGAGTGGAACACGCGAGGAAGGACACACACCTGCCAGCCAGCGCGTCCACGACCACCACATTTCGAAATACAACTGAAATTCAGTTTGTCCCTCCATTTGGGCTTTTGAAAGGGTCCTCGCTTTAAAACAAACAGCAAAAAGTGAGGGCAGTCAGATCTAGCAGAGCATGCTAGACCGGGAGTGGACAACCTGGGTCGTATTTTCCATCCGTGGCTGTCTCTGGCCTTGGGGAGATCACCATGACAATGTGCGTGCTGTTTTTCAGATCGCTTGACGATATCTTACTGTCGGAGCAGTGGTCCTGGGGGCCAGAATGTTAACAAAGGTACGAGGTGCCTTCTTTTCTTTAGCGCTTAGCTGAGATGGGCTTGAGGATTCTGTGTTTACATTCATGTGGAAGTAAAGGGATTTTTTCTTTCTAGAAGCTTAAATACTGCCAGTTTATATAATAGCCCCTTTATTCTTTTGAATGTGGTCTGATCCTCGGCCTCCCAGCTGTGGGCTGCCGGGACTGGGGTCGGTCTGGAGTCTGAACAAAGAGGCTGCACAGTGGGAGCTGGCAGCCAGCTCCCAGAGCAGGTCCCTTCATTCTTGTGGGGCTCATGCCCCTCCCCCGCCGCATTCTTGTCAGAACCCAGTGAACTGTGAGAGAAAGAAACCACTGGGCATTTCATTCCTGGAAGTTTGGGTTCTTTTGTTTGTTTTTTAACTTCATATTGGAGTATAGCCAAGTAATAATGTCTGATAGTTTCAGTTGCACAGCAAAGAGACTCAGCTATCATATCCATGTGTCCATTCTCTACCAAAATCGCCTCCGTCAGAGTTCCCGTGCTGTGCAGTAGGTCCTGGTCGGTCATCCACTTACCTGGAAGTTTGTTTGTATTTTTAAAAATATTTATTTAGCTGTGCCAGGTCTTAGTTGTGGCATGTGGGATCTAGTTCCCCAACTGGGGATCAAACCTGGGCCCCCTGCCTTGGGAGCTTAGAGTCTTAACCCCGGACCACCTGGGAAGTCCTGGAAGTTTATTTTTGTCCAGAAGCACCTCACTATCCTGACAGGCTCATTCCACAGCCAAGTTGGTCTCCCCGAGTTCACACAGGACGGGAGTGTCCCCGGGTGGGCGTCTCACCTCCCTGTGGTTCAGAGTCCGGTGGTCACCAGCCACCTGGATGCTGAGGGTGCCCGAGCGTCTCAGTGACCCACGCGCCCTCCCTTTATCGACAGTGAACTCCAAGGCCGAAGTCAGGTTCCACCTGGCGAGCGCCGACTGGATCGCAGAGCCTGTGCGGCAGAAGATGGCCCTCACGGTAAAGCGCCAGCCCCTGCTCTCCCCGTAACTCCTCAGTCTCTTTGAAACCTCTTCTCTGCAGAACTCTGGTTTTGCCTTTGTCCTCCGCAGCACAAAAATAAGATCAACAGGGCGGGAGAGCTGATCCTCACGTCTGAATGCAGCCGCTATCAGTTCCGAAACCTGGCAGATTGCCTCCAGAAGATTCGAGACATGATTGCCGAAGCCAGCCAGCCAGCAGTGGAGCCGTCAAAAGAAGATGCTGCACTTCAGAAACTCAGGTCCTTCAGAACATGCCCCAAGCTTCTGTAAACCAATTCATGTGGGCGAGGGGGCCACACAGGGAAAGGAGGCGGGAGAGGCCTGAGGCTGGCCAGCGGGCAGATGGACCTCAAGTGGAGGCCCCGGCCCGGCCCCTGCTGCCTTGGTGCCAGGTCCTCTCGCCACCTTGAGAGGCTCTGATTGGGCATCTGGGCGTAACTATGTTCTTCTTTGTTCTCAGGATAGAAAACATGAATCGTGAAAGGCTCCGAAAAAAGAGAATCAGCTCTGCCCTCAAGACGAGCAGGAGGGTCGACGTGGACTAAAAGCACCCCCTCGAGCCGGCAGAGCCCCTCTCAGGCACCCAGGCGGCCCGGACACCATCCGGAGACGCGTGTCTGTCTGTGTCAGCGCTCGTCTATCACATCAGAACCGTCCCAAGAACGTCCATCGGGAGTGAGGGCTGTAGGCCCTGGTCGCCGAGGTCTTTAGAGGCAATCACCATGTCACACCTTCATTATCCATTTACTATGTTAGTTGCAATAAAATTCTAAACTCAGCGGGCTCCCCCTTCTCATTCAGAACGCGTCAGGACAGAATTCCTACCTTTTCTCTGTTGAAATCTGCCTGATAATTATTGACCAGCACTGACTGTACAGTTCAGAGGGGCACAGAAGGGTGAACTGTGGGGTCAACCCTCAGGAACACAAAGGCAGAAGGGCTGAGCCTGGAGACGAGTGCGGAATGTTGATAAGCAGAGAGCCGGGAGGACGTGCCAGGTGAGGGGAACGGTGTGAATAAAGACCAGAGAGCAGGCTGGGGCAGTGGAGCTGAGGAGGAATCTGTCGAATGGGTCATTGGTGTGGGGCCTTGAGGAGGTGAGTCTGGAGAGGGAGACAGAAGTTCACGGTGAAGAGTCTGGAGTTCAAGTGAAGTTTAGGTTCTAAGACACGTGGGTACTAAGCCACTGAGGGCCTTGAGTGGGAAGGAGTGTAGTGTGTTAGGTGCTACTGCAGTCTGTGGGCTTTTGGAGACAGGAAAAAAATGATTTGGGAGACTTTGCTGGGGGTCCAACAGTTAAGACTCTGAGCTTTCACTGCTGAGGGGTGTGGGTTTGATTCCCTAGTCAGGGAACTAAGATAGGTTACCTGGTAAAGAATCCGCCCACAATGCAGGAGACCTGGGTTGGGAAGATCCCCTGAGGAAGGGAAAGGCTACCCACTCCAGTATTCTGGCCTGGAGAATTCCATGGACTGGAGAATTCCATGGGGTCGCAAAGAGTTGGACACACGACTGAGCGACTTGCACTTCAGGGAACTAAGATCCCACATGTCATGTGATATGGCCAAAATTTTTTTTTTTAAAGAGTTGGGACTGGAAAGAGGTTCTTGGGATCCTTTTGTATGGGAAAGCACCCGCTTCAGTATACCAACTGCAGATCACTCAGACATGTATGGATTCTCAAAACGTTCTCTGTCATTTTGATGTAGTTTGTTCCTTTGACACTGACTGCACTGTGATGCTCTAAATGCAAGACTGAGAACTGCAGCAGTACGCACACTTCACGTGAACAGGGACCTCATCATCCATGTGAGTGTAGGCGGGGGGAGTCACTGAGAAATGGCTTATGGAATTGCAGTGTGGAGGACGGGGTTCAGGGACTCAGAGCCCAGTAGGGAGCTGAGGCTCATATGTGAGGAAGGGCAACATTCTTTGGTTCATTAATTCAAATACTGAATACCAGGCACTGGGTAAGGTCCTGAGGAATCAGTAGTGAACAAAAGTCCTTTCTCCCAGAGAACTCAGGTTCAATCAGGATGATAAAAGCTGAGAAGCAAAATGGATTCTTGTTAGGCTAACATGACCTAAAACATGATAACACAAGGAAGTTCTAAATAGTACTGGGGAGCAACTGGTTCCCGCTGGAGGGTTAGTGAAGATGTGCTTGAGATGCTTCAGAGGGGCCTGAAGGAGGGGAAGGGCTGGCCATGCGAGCACAGTAAGAAGCTTATCGCCTGGAGACCCCGAGGTGGCCAAGGGCCCTGCCTGTGGTGGGGACAGTGAGCCATCTCACGGAGAGAACGGGCTGCAAAGGCAGCTGCCCTGAGGTCAGCTCCTGACCAGCACCACTCCCAGCTGTGGGGCCTCCGGGAAACTACTCAGCCTCTCTGAACCTTAGCTTTTGTTGCTGTTCAGTGCAAAAGTAGGAAGTCAAGAAATACCTGGAGTAACAGGCACATGTGACCTTAAAGCAGGGCAAAGGCTAATAGTGAGTTTTGCCAAGAGAATGCACTGGTCATACCAAACACCCTCTTTTAACAACACAAGAGACAACAACACACGGACATCATCAGATGGTCAGTACTGAAATCAGATTGATTATACTCTTTGCAGCCAAAGATGGAGAAGCTCTATACAGTCAGCAAAAACAAGACCGGGAGATGACTCAGATCATGACCCCTTATTGCCAAATTCAGACATAAATTGAAGGAAGTAGGGAAAACCACTAGACCATTCAGGTATGACCTAAATCAAATCCCTTACGATTATACAGTGGAAGTGAGAAATAGATTCAAGGGATTAGAGCTGACAGAGTGCCTGAAGAGGTTAGTGACATTGTACAGGAGGCAGGGATCAAGACCATCCCCAAGAAAAAGAAACAAAAAGGCAAAATGGCTGGCTGAGGAGGCCTTACAAATAGCGGAGCAAAGAAGAGAAGTGAAAGGCAAAGGAGAAAAGGAAAGATAAACCCATTTGAATGTCAAGTTCCAAAGAATAGCAAGGAGAGATAAGAAGCCTTCCTCAGTGATCAGTGCAAAGAAATAGAGAAAAACAACAAAATGGGAAAGACTAGAGACCTTCTAACCTAGACAGAATATTAAAAGTCAGAGACTTTTGCTGACAAACATTCATATAATCAAAGCTATGGTTTTACCAGTAGATATGTATGGATATGAGAGCTGGACCAAAAAGAAGGCTGAGAACTGAAGAATTGATGCTTTCGAGCTGTGGTGTTGGAGAAGACTCTTGGGAGTCTCTTGATAGCAAGGAGATCAAACCAGTCAGTCATAACGCAAATCAACTCTGAATATTCATTGGAAGGACTGACGCTAAAGCTCCAATAATTTGTCCACCTGATGCAAACATCAGACTCATGAGAAAAGATCCTGATGCTGAGAAAGACCGAGGGCAGGAAAAGAGGATGACTACAGAAGATGGAAGTAGGATAGAGTCATGAATTCAGTGCTGTCTGACATGAGTTTGAACAAACTCCAGGAGATAATGAAGGACACGGAAGCCTGGCGTGCTGCAGTCCATGGTGTTGCAGACTCAGACAGGACTTAGTGACTGAACAATGAACAATGAAGATGACACAATCTCTTTCAAAAACAAAAAACCCAGATGATGAAGGACTTACTTACTAATCTATTTAAGGAAGGTAAAATTCGCCCAACAAAAAGAGTAAAAAAAGAGAAAGTTACAAACACCCTGAAAAGAAGTCCTTTTCATTATAGGGAAGTCGAATACTGAACTAGGAAGTCAAGAAACACCTGGAGTAACAGGCAAAATTGGCCTTGGAATGTGGAATGAAACAGGACAAAGACTAATAGAGTTTTGCCAAGAAAACGCACTTGTCACAGCAAACACCATCTTCCAACAACACAAGAGAAGACTCTACACGTGGACATCACCAGATGGTCAACACCGAAATCAGATTGATTATATTCTATGCAGCCAAAGATGGAGAAGCTCTATACAGTCAACAAAAACAAGACCAGGAGCCGACTGTGGCTCAGACCATGAACTGCTTATTACCAAATTCAGACTCAAATTGAAGAAAGTAGGGAAAACCGCTAGACCATTCAGGTATGACCTAAATAAAATCCCTTATGATTATACAGTGGAAGTGAGAAATAGATTCAAGGGATTAGATCCGATAGAGTGCCTGATGAACTATGGAATGAGATTCATGACACTGTACAGGAGACAGGAATCAAGACCATCCTCATGGAAAAGAAATGCAAAAAGGCAAAATGGCTGTCTGGGGAGGCCGTACAAATAACTGTGAAAAGAGAGGTGAAAAGCAAAGGAGAAAAGGAAAGATATAAGCATCCGGATGCAGAGTTCCAAAGAATAGCAAGAAGAAATAAAAAAGCCTTCTTCAGTGATCAATGCAAACAAATAGAGGAAAGAACAGAATGGTAAAGAATAGAGATCTCTTCAAGAAAATTAGAGATATCAAGGGAATATTTCATGCAAAGAAGGGCTCGATAAAGGACAGAAATGGTCTGGACATACAGAGGCAGAATATATTAAGAAAAGGTGGCAGGAGTACACATGAGTGGCTAAGTCATGTGCAAATCTTTGTGATCCCACGGCCCCTCTACACACTAGGGATGTTTAGTGCCAACCTCTAATAGGGTAGTAGGGTGGCAGTCATTAGTGGTGCTGAGCCTGTACCCAGGGAAAGTTAGCCATGATTAATCGCCCAGTTTGGCTGGAACCCAGGGGATGAGGGCCTATGGAAGACACGTCTGCCACCTTGAGTGGGAGCCAGGTCTAGAAAGGCCTTCAATGTGACACCTAAGACGTTTGGCCTCTGACCCTATAGAGGCTGTCAGAGGAAGATTAATCTGACTAGGATTGGATGAGAAAAAAAGACTTCAGGGAAGTGGGCACAACTCAATCGACAGATCCAGTGAGCAGTTAGGGAGACTTCCTGGAACTGGGCCAGTGGCAGCAGTCATGGAAAGAAACCCGCGGATGCAAGAGGGTTCGGAGGACAGAAAGCTGACTGCCTGGAGTGGGAACTGCTGTGTGACAAGGGGCTGGTGCTGAGAAAATCACCAAGGGAGCAGGCTTGGGAGGCTGGCGGGGCGACAGGTATGGCTTTGCCTGGGAGGGGCCGCTTTGTGGAGCCTGAGGAAGAATGCCTAGATGGTGATGCCCGGGACAAGGAGTGAAGCGGGAGCCAGGGAGTGAGGTCGAAGTAGGGATGCTGGACAGAAGGGGACAAGCAGTGTCTTGGGGACATGGAGGAGCAAAGCAGGAAGATGCTTGATAAGATGACAGCAGCAGCAGGAAACCAGAGCCTGCACCCTCACAGTTTGACTCTGGACCTGGGGGGTGGGCCTGTGAGGCTCTCAGAAGATACTGGTGGCTAGTGACGGGGCTTGCAAGAGCATGTAAAATACAGAGGAGGGGAAAGAGAGGTGAAGAGAAACAAAACTAGGCAAGGGGACACTAGAGAGTGGACAACAGGGGTAGGGCTCGTCATTAAAAGCAACAACGGAGCCTGTTACACAGTTAAGTCAGTCAAAAAAAAACAAATATTGTATATTAAAGTAATGCTCAAAATTCTTCAAGCCAGGTTTCAGCAATACGTGAACTGTGAACCTCCAGATGTTCAAGCTGGTTTTAGAAAAGGCAGAGGAACCAGAGAACAAATTGCCAACATCCCCTGGATCATGGAAAAAGCAAGAGCGTTCTTGCTTTTGTTCTTGCGATTTCTGCTTTATTGACTATGTCAAAGCCTTTGACTGTGTGGATCACAATAAACTGTGGAAAATTCTGAAAGAGATGGGAATACCAGACCACCTGACCTGCCTCTTGAGAAATCTGTATGCAGGTCAGGAAGCAACAGTTAGAACTGGACATGGAACAACAGACTGGTTCCAAATAGGAAAAGGAGTACGTCAAGGCTGTATATTGTCACCCTGCTTATTTAACTTCTATGCAGAGTACATCATGAGAAACGCTGGGCTGGAAGAAGCACAAGCTGGAATCAAGATTGCCAGGAGAAATATCAATAACCTCAGATATGCAGATGACACCACCCTTATGGCAGAAAGTGAAGAGGAGATAAAAAGCCTCTCGATGAAAGTGAAAGAGGAGAGCGAAAAAGTTGGCTTAAAGCTCAACATTCAGAAAACGAAGATCATGGCATCCAGTCCCATCACTTCATGGGAAATAGATGGGGAAACAGTGGAAACAGTGTCAGACTTTATTTTGGGGGGCTCCAAAATCACTGCAGATGGTGACTGCAGCCATGAAATTAAAAGACACTTAACTCTTTGGAAGAAAAGTGATGACCAACCTAGACAGCATATTCAAAAACAGACATATTACGTTGCCAACAAAGGTCCTTCTAGTCAAGGCTATGGTTTTTCCAGTTGGTCATGTATGGATGTGAGAGTTGGACTGTGAAGAAAGCAGAGTGTCGAAGAATTGATGCTTTTGAACTGTGGTGTTGGAGAAGACTCTTGAGAGTCCCTTGGACTGCAAGGAGATCCAACCAGTCCATCCTAAAGATCAGCCCTGGGATTTCTTTGGAAGGACTGATGCTAAAGCCAAAACTCCAGTACTTTGGCCACCTCATGCGAAGAGTTGACTCACTGGAAAAGATTTTGATGCTGGGAGGGATTGGGGGCAGGAAGAGAAGGGGATGACAGAGGATGAGATGGCTGGATGGCATCACCGACTCAATGGACGTGGGTTTGGGTGAACTCCGGGAGTTGGTGATGAACAGGGAGGCCGGGCATGCTGCGATTCATGGGCTCTCAAAGCGTCGGACACGACAGAGCAACTGAACTGAACTGAACTGAACTGAACGCATATATATGAAATCTAGAAAAATGGTGCTGAAGAACCTATTTGCAGGTCAGGAGTAGAAACACAGATGCAAAAACAGACTTGTGGACACAGCACTGGAAGGAGAGGGTGGGACGAACTGAGAGCAGCCTTGAAACATACACATTACCATACGTAAAATAGACAGCCAGTGGGGAGTTGTGTAACACAGGGAGCTCAGCTAGGTGCCCTGTGACAACCTAGAAGAGTGGGATGCGGTCGGAGGCAGGAGGGAGCTTCCGGAAGGAGGGGATATATGTATGTGAAGTGAAGTCACTCAGTCGTGTCCGACTCTTTGTGACCACATGGACTGTAGCCTACCAGGCTCCTCCGTCCATGAGATTTTCCAGGCAAGAGTACTGGAGTGGGTTGCCATTCCTCTCTCCAGGGGATCCTCCCAAGCCAGGGATCGAACCTGGGTCTCCTGCGTTACCTATGGCTGATTTATGTCCATGTATGGTAGAAACCCACACAACATTGTAAAGCAATTATCCTCCAATTAAAAACAGCAACCAGATGAGGGCAAAAGAATGAACATGGGTGGACCTCATAGACATCGTGATGAGCCATAGAGGTCAGACTGTAAGAGTATGATTCCGTTTATACAAAGTTCAAATCAGGCAAAACTGCCTTATGGCACTGAGAATCAGGGAAGCATTTACCCCGGGGCAGTGGGGAGGGAGCAGAAGGGAGCCTTCAGGGGGTGCTGGCAAAGTTCTGTATCTCCTCCAGCCATGACCTTGAGATGTGTACACCTTACTGCATGGATGTTACACCTCAACAAGCCGACCAATTAGTTAACTGAAAGGACAGGCTCAAGGAAGGAGACTGGAGCCAGCTGGGATACCTTCCTCTTTCTCGTTGGTATTATGGGTTTGTACAGACTCTGTAAGTGGGAGAGAGAAAGAAAAAAGAACGTTTCCAAGTCCCTGAGAGCTAAGATCTCAACGCAAGCACAGGCAGAGAGTAGACAGTGACTGCCCTGGGCTGACTCGCCTTCCCTTACATTTTTCCAATAGGTATGGATTTTAGTAGTAGCTTTTCAAGCTTCTCTTGTAGCTCAGTTGGTAAAGAACCTGCCTGCAATGTGAGAGACCTGGGTTGGTAAGATCCCCTGGAGAAAGGGAAAGGGTACTGACTCCAGTATTCTAGCCTGAAGAACTCCATGCACTATACAGTCCACGGGGTCGCAAAGAATCGGACACAACTGAGCGGATTTCACTTTCACAACATTTTAAGATGTGCTTTTTCTGTATTTGTATTCCCTTTTGTATAACAGTCCTAAAGAAACAAGACATTAAAGTGTCTAGTTGGGTGATCCATTTCTTTTCGCTGTATTCGAAATCGAGTACGTATATATTTCTGCTATCAAGACTGGAAGGATGTGTTCCTTCCGGTTGTACTTTGTTTCATGACGGGGGAGAGTGTTACTGTTTCTGTTTCAGGACTCTTGCTTGAGACGAGTTTGCTCTCGTTCACTTCCTACACTTCGCTATGACGGTACAATTTGGAAATGCCCACAAACCTCCGCTTTCGCCCGCCGTCCATAGTCTCAGGTGTCTGGGCAGAATCAGCGCCGGCCTCCCAGCACCCGTGTGCTTGCCAGTGCGGCTGACAAGGGGCGGCAGTTCACTTCCCACCATGTTTCTTCCTCGCGGGTTTCCGTGAGCATCCGAGGTCTCGCTTTGGCGCGGCCGGGGCACCCCATCCTAGGGCGTTTGCCTCGCTAAGCCGTGCTTTGCAAGGCCCGGGATCGGACCGCCTACTAGAAGCAGAGATGTCGCAAAATCGAGCCGCAGGCCCCAGTGGCCTAATGGATAAGGCACTGGCCTCCTAAGCCAGGGATTGTGGGTTCGAGTCCCACCTGGGGTAGAGCTCCTTTTTGGTCCCTGCACTCCAGAATCCACGTGCCGATAGTTCCGCTGCTCGAAAGACTCCGAACACACTGGGCTCCGGCCCGCGGTTGGAAAACCCGCTAGACCCCAAAGCAGTGATCTGAAGAACCTCTGCCTCCCTGGAAGCCGCTGAATTTTGGACAGCGCAAAGGCCGAGCCGACAAGGCGGGAGGACGGATGCGAGGTCAGCAGGGCGGGAAGAGAGACTCCGAACACACTGGGTTCCGGCCCGCGGTTGGAAAACCCGCTAGACCCCAAAGCAGTGATCTGAAGAACCTCTGCCTCCCTGGAAGCCGCTGAATTTTGGACAGCGCAAAGGCCGAGCCGACAAGGCGGGAGGACGGATGCGAGGTCAGCAGGGCGGGAAGAGGGGGTGAGGGACACTGAGTCCCGGGCCGGGACGCGCCGACTATCTGACTGCAAACGAGGCCGAGGTCAGCTGCAGCTGCACAGCAGAAGGCGAGCTGAGAGCAGGCGGGTGGGGCGCCTCTGAGTCCCCAGATTCCTAGGCTGCAAGCTCGGAGGCTCGTTCTCTGCGGACGCAAAAGCTAACGTGGGGGCCAGGCGCGTCCGCCTCGACACCACCCCAGGTGGGACTCGAACCCACAATCCCTGGCTTAGGAGGCCAGTGCCTTATCCATTAGGCCACTGGGGCGCGACGGCCAGTGCCGACCACGTGGTCCGTGGTAACACGCAGTGGCGTGCGTACAGGACTCACCGGCCCTGCAACACCGGCCGGACCGCAGACTCCGACGACCAGGGCCGGGCCCGGGAGGCCTGCAGGACAAGCGGGGGGCGCGGCCGCGGGGCCACGCGAAAAGGTAAAACTGCACGGTGAGGCGAGAGTGAGGACGATGCCGGACGGCAAGGGGCGCGGAAAGGGAACGCCTGAAGGAAGCAGAAACTGGGGGATGAAATCGTGAAGAAAGCGGGTACGCATTTTGAACTCGGGAGGAGCTGCTCGTCCAAAACGAAGCCGACCACGAAGGGACTCGAACCCTCAATCTTCTGATCCGAAGTCAGACGCCTTATCCGTTAGGCCACGCGGTCCCAGGGCCTACCCTTTTGTGGGAAGATAGTTGAGCGCACCCTCCTGGAGGCGGCGTTGACCCGAGGGAGAAAACCGTGGGCTTTTGGCCCCGGGGCGCGTTCTCAGGGCTGCAGAGCAACAGACACTCTGCGCCAGCGCCGGGGCGGCCGCAGGTGGCTCCCACTTAGCGAGGAGGCAGCGTGCCCCAAGAGGTAGGGTGTCTGACTTCGGATTAAGCGTTTGAGCAAGCGCCTACTGGTTCGTGGGAAGATAGTTGAGCGCACTCTCCCGGAGGTGGCGTTGGCCCAAGAGAGAAAACCGTGGGCACCAGAGCGGGTCCTCGGGGCTGCAGAGCAACAGCCACGCTGCGCCAGCGCCGGGGCGGCCGCAGGTAGCTCCCACTTAGCAAGGAGGCAGCATGCCCCAAGAAGTAGGGTCTCTGACTTCGGATTAAGCGTTTGCACCCCTTCGTGGTCGAAACGCTTTAATCCTGAGAAGAGGGCGGCACTCTTGCGCCGCAACCAAACCCAGCCATTGCCCTTGTTTCAGGCGCGGAGACAGCGCAGGACCCTTTCGTCGCAGCTACTTCCATCGCCTGGGGTTCTTGTCCAATCGGACTTTGCACCTGGGAACTTCCGGATTGACGTCACTACGCCGGTCTGCGGCGTCATAGTTGAAGAGACATGTGATCGGCGGCGTTTTCGCGAAGCCCCAGTGGCCTAATGGATAAGGCACTGGCCTCCTAAGCCAGGGATTGTGGGTTCGAGTCCCATCTGGGGTGGGGTGGATAAATCCCCGGAAGTTCTCCTTTATATCCCTTCATGACCACCAGACGGCAAGTTTCTCTCCTTTCTTCTGAGACTGTTTTCGTGTCTGTGGATGCCACTTTGCTGTTTCACTTTGATCGAGCCTGACTCTACTTTGAAAGGTAGACTGATATGAGGGCAAATGGTTCCTCATTTCATGATGCCTTCTGGGTTGACGTCTAAACAGTCACGTGGCGAACAGGCTCCGCCAGCTACGAATCCCTGTGCAAAAGAAGCGAGCGTGTTCAGTGCCAGTCCATCGCTGTGAAGTTAAAAGCTACCATGCAGTAGCTCCCTTATCCCTCCCTGACCCCGGAGACCCCAGTTGGAGACAGTCAGGCGGGGTCGGGGTGGGCGCTGACCAGCTCCGTGCCCTTCGTTTGAGAGCACGCCCACCAGTGCCCTGTACTGCGGCGAGAAGGGGTGCAAGGAAGCTTGTGTGTGCACGCTCCTTGGACAGCGGGGGCGACAACGGCCAGTCTCGTGTGCAGAGGGTTTTAAGCAAAGGAATAAGATAACTATATTTGCATTTTGAAAAGATCCCCTTGGCAGCACCTTAAAGAATGAATTAAAGACAACACTGTAAATCAACTATACTCCTGCATATATATATATATTTTAAGAAGGAATTACAGGCAAGTGAGGGTACAGGCAGGGAGACCTCTTAGGGAGAGACTGTGGTTCAGGGAAGAAAAGACCAAACCATGAATGGAGGCTCTAGCAGGTCCAGGAACGATCTTTGCCTGAATAAACTACAGTTGACCCTGGATCAGTTTAGGGATTAGGGCTGCCGACTCTCCTCAGTTAAATAATCTTGAACTGACCTCAGATGGTGTAGTTCTGTAGTATGTATTTTTTTTTTTAAATCCACATATAAATGGTCCCAATCAGTTCCAACGTGTGTTAAGGGTCAACTGTACTTCATTAGGGGTTACAAAACAGTGATTCTCCCAATATTACTTTTCTTTCCACATTTATTAACTGGAATACTTTGTAAAGAACTTTTGTCATTAACTAGGTCTATTAGTTTATCCTGAAATGCTTTTGTTTAAATTAAGACAAGATAAATGCATAATTTTTTCTTCAATGCCAGTTTTTACAATAAGGAGTTGAAACCCTTGATACAGCCCATCTATCCATTTTTTAACTCTCTCCCTCTCCTTTTTTTCTTTTCTTTTTTTTTTTTTTTCCACACTTCAGCTTCCAAGATTTTAGCTCCTGGACCAGGGATTGAACCCTGCTGGCCAGTGAAAGCCCTGAATCCTGACCATTGAACCTCCAAGGAAGGTCCTAACTTTTTAAGGATGAACAGGTTGTACCTGGATTTTGAACTGACCCAGTTAGAAACTTTCCCTTCTAATAGAGGTATTTACTGGAGAAGGCAATGGCGCCCCACTCCAGTACTCTTGCCTGGAAAATCCCATGGACTGAGGAGCATGGTGGGCTGCAGTCCATGGGGTCGCTAGGAATCGGACACGACTGAGCGACTTCACTTTCACTTTTCACTTTCAAGCATTGGAGAAGGAAATGGCAACCCACTCCAGTCTTCTTGCCTGGAGAATCCCAGCGATGGGGGAACCTGGTGGGCTGCTGTCTCTGGGGCTACACAGAGTCGGACACGACTGAATCGACTTAGCAGCAGCAGCAGAGGTATTTACTGATTTGTAATCATCCTACATGTGTTTGGTTCTGTGTTTATGCTACTTATGTTTTTGCTGATTTCTCTTTAACTGTTGCCATGTAGGAAGTACATCTCTCTAGTGATCTGAAAAGCACAATCCTATTTTACTAGTGACAATTTTTCATGTAAAATCAATGCATGCTCAATGCAAAAACTTCAAACAATTCAGGATATAAAACCTCTAAGTGCCCCCCCACACACACACTTCATAAATGCCTGGGACTGAGATAATGTTAGTTTTTCACTGTTGTTTCTTACTGTAAGACTTCCAACGCCTTCCCTCACATGCTAGGGACCCCTCCATTTATTTTTGGTCTTGCTGCAAGGGATCTTAGTTCCCCAACCTGGATCCAACCATGTCCCCTGCAGTGAGAGTGCGGGGTCTTAACCATGGACAACCAGAGAAATCCCAGGGACTCCCCTCCCATTATTACAAAAGTTTCACAGGCCTTTCATTGATTCTTCCCTTCCTGGTTCTAACCACACTCCAAAAGATTCCCTGTTTTCACTTTTCTGCATCCCTAGATCTTCAGCTGGATGGCTGGGTGCCAATGCAATGATTCACAGCTGTGGGGAGGGAGTACATGGTACTTGTTTTGTGCATGAAAGGCCTTCTGTAGAGCTTGACTGCTGAACATCACGGATGACGACTGAAGCCACTCTAAGTGGAACACGCCTTGCCCCTCAGTTACATTTTACCTTCAGCCCAGCCCCTGCCTTATAAATTAGGGGTGACGGTGCTCCAGGCTCTATTCAACTTATATCCTTTAAGACATTACTTCCTTGAGGGTTATCAGCCACTGTTGATCTCCTCCCATAAATCCCATCTGCAATCTCTGGCAGAAATGTCACAAAATTGTTGAAATGTGAGTCTTTTCCTCAGTAGGTCTTTTTCCTACAGGATTTAAGCCACATCAAGTCGGATGCCTTTGCTTAGATTGCTTTCTTATTGAGACGCTTCTCAGATTATCTCATTTCATTCTTATTACAATCCTGATGTTTGTAAATAAGGAAAGGAAAAGTCTGGAGATGGCAGATTAATCTAGAACCAGCAATTAAATGGTCAAGGGCAGGTGTAAGCAGTAGGCATACCAGCTCCTCCGACTTCAAAGACAACAGAACTTTCCCCATCATCTCATCTTACTTTATACTGCATTTCCTGCCATTGCTCAGGCATCCTGCAAGGAATTCTGCTATAATAAATAAATCCTGCTATAATAACTGTTTAGTCACTAAGTCATGGTTTTTCCAGTAGTCACTGACGGATGTGAGAACAAAGAAGGCTGAGCACTGAAGAATAGATGCTTTTGAACTGTGATGCTGGAGGACTCTTGAGAGTCCCTTGGACTGCAAGGAGATCCAACCAGTCCATCCTAAAGTATATCAGTCCAGAATATTTATTAGAAGGATTGATGCTGAAGCTCCAATACTTTGGCCACCTGATGCAAAGAGCCGACTCATGGAAAAGACCCTGATGCTGGGAAAGACTGAAGCCAAGTGGAGAAGGGGGTGGTGGAGGATGAGATGGTATATAGCATCACTGATTCAATGAATATAAATTTGAGCAAACTCCCAGAGACAGTGAAAGGCGGGGAAACCGGGTGTGCTGCAGTCCATGAGGTCGCAGAGGGTTGGACACGACTGAGCCACTGAACAACAACCACCGCAGCCCTGGCCTCAGTAATTTGCTTCCTCACCATTAGACAAACGCACACACCTGTGGGCACACCTTTCCAGTTCAACAAAAGCTCTGCTCCCAGTGAGGTCACCCCACAGTTTTAATTATCTCAACCACAAAGGAGCAGACACACACAGCACCATGTAATTACTTTTAATGTCCAGAGCTTGCAATTCCAGGGGCAGAGCTGTCTCCTGGACTCGAGCTTATAAGCTCTCAATTGGCCTGTGAGGCCAGTAGGGGTACTTCTTCTTGTCTAATTTGGTTTCTGGGAAGACTTCATTCAAGTCCTCAATGGTCATCTGATCAAATGGAATTATGTTCTTCATCTTCTCCAGCTGAAAAAAGAGGGGAAATGTGTCAAGCTAAATAGGGTTGCAGAGATACAAAAAAAGAATCCAAGGCAGGTGACCACTGCTAGGTGAAAGACACGTGGCTGTGAAAGGAGAGAAAACGGATTACAAGCCAAGGCCAAGGCTCGTCCTTACCTCTTTCTCATATTCCTGAATCCTGGACTTTGATTGAGTCAAAAACTCAGCACAACTTTTCACCTTTAAGAGAAGGGAGAAATTCTGTTTTGCAACCAACTTGTCCCTTTCGGACCCCGAGGCTCCCAAGGTATGAGGAGTGCTTCCCCACACTCTGTGGAGAGGAGGTGGGCTCCTCTGACTACTTGGCGGATTCTGCTTTAGGGGGCAAACTGCAGCTCTCTCCAACACCCACAGAGAAGCCCGTACAGCAGAACCAGCTTAAGGTGGCAGGCCCAGGCTTCTTCAGTGAGTTACTCACCTAGGCAGCCCACAAATGCCTGCCTCACCCGGGCCCACCGAATGCCCAGGACAAGCCACTGACCACCTAGTCAGACTTCTCCTTGGTGGAGCCACCTGGGTTCCAACATTGGGCTTCTAGTACTTTCAAGCAAGCTTTGACTACTCACTACCGTGTATAATTTAAGTCCAGAATATTTATTAGAAGGATTGATGCTGAAGCTCCAATACTTTGGCCACCTGATGCAAAGAGCCGACTCATGGAAAAGACCCTGATGCTGGGAAAGACTGAAGCCAAGTGGAGAAGGGGGTGGTGGAGGATGAGATGGTATATAGCATCACTGATTCAATGAATATAAATTTGAGCAAACTCCCAGAGACAGTGAAAGGCGGGGAAACCGGGTGTGCTGCAGTCCATGAGGTCGCAGAGGGTTGGACACGACTGAGCCACTGAACAACAACCACCGCAGCCCTGGCCTCAGTAATTTGCTTCCTCACCATTAGACAAACGCACACACCTGTGGGCACACCTTTCCAGTTCAACAAAAGCTCTGCTCCCAGTGAGGTCACCCCACAGTTTTAATTATCTCAACCACAAAGGAGCAGACACACACAGCACCATGTAATTACTTTTAATGTCCAGAGCTTGCAATTCCAGGGGCAGAGCTGTCTCCTGGACTCGAGCTTATAAGCTCTCAATTGGCCTGTGAGGCCAGTAGGGGTACTTCTTCTTGTCTAATTTGGTTTCTGGGAAGACTTCATTCAAGTCCTCAATGGTCATCTGATCAAATGGAATTATGTTCTTCATCTTCTCCAGCTGAAAAAAGAGGGGAAATGTGTCAAGCTAAATAGGGTTGCAGAGATACAAAAAAAGAATCCAAGGCAGGTGACCACTGCTAGGTGAAAGACACGTGGCTGTGAAAGGAGAGAAAACGGATTACAAGCCAAGGCCAAGGCTCGTCCTTACCTCTTTCTCATATTCCTGAATCCTGGACTTTGATTGAGTCAAAAACTCAGCACAACTTTTCACCTTTAAGAGAAGGGAGAAATTCTGTTTTGCAACCAACTTGTCCCTTTCGGACCCCGAGGCTCCCAAGGTATGAGGAGTGCTTCCCCACACTCTGTGGAGAGGAGGTGGGCTCCTCTGACACTTGGCGGATTCTGCTTTAGGGGGCAAACTGCAGCTCTCTCCAACACCCACAGAGAAGCCCGTACAGCAGAACCAGCTTAAGGTGGCAGGCCCAGGCTTCTTCAGTGAGTTACTCACCTAGGCAGCCCACAAATGCCTGCCTCACCCGGGCCCACCGAATGCCCAGGACAAGCCACTGACCACCTAGTCAGACTTCTCCTTGGTGGAGCCACCTGGGTTCCAACATTGGGCTTCTAGTACTTTCAAGCAAGCTTTGACTACTCACTACCGTGTATAATTTTCCTGCCCAGTTTCAGCTCCCTGAGTGTTTTTAACAGTCACGTTGAGGTATAACTGAAATACAATAAAATGCACATATTTAAACACTACTACTTGATAGGGTTTGATATACGCATCCACCTGCGGAACCGTCACCACAGTGAAGACAGTTTAATACTTACCACTCCCTCCACCTCAGCCCTAGGCAACCACTGATGTGCTGGTCACCAGAGATTTAGCTGAATTTGTTCCCAGTTTTCCAGCAGTGGAGTCATACAGTGTGTACTCCGTTGTTGGATTCTTTCACTCACATAATTATCCTAAGGTTCATCCGTATTACTGCATTTATTAACAGTTCATCCCTTTTTAGCGATCCTTTAAATTCACTCCACCTTAACCTTACTAGTAAGAAACAGAACTGTCAGGAATTAAGAGAATTTTAGAATAAGTAAGAGCCTCAGCTACTTACATCTTCTTTCTCTTCAGCATCCACCTGGGCAGTATATTTATCCTCTGGTATAGGAACCTTCAGGGCATTAAACTACAAACACAGGAATAACGAACTGTTGTTAATATCACCAGGAGTCCCCGAAAAAGGACTCAAAAGCTGCTAACTGTAATAGATCATATAAAAACACATTCTCCATTCCAGGCGGTACAAGCAGGCATCTAGGGCATTCTACTGGAAAGAGTATTAGACTGGCAATGGGTTCCTCTGCCTCATCACTAGCTGGAGACCTTGGACAATTCTCTCATTACAATGGCTTCGGTTTCTTCACTTGATAAAGAGAGGCAGACTTGATGACCTCAAAGAACCCTGCAGTTCTAAAGTAATTCTTTCTTTTAATTTATTTTGGTGGTGCCACACAGCATGTAGGATCTTAGTTCCTTGACCACAGATGGTTACCTGTGCCCCCTTGCAGTGGAAAAGTGGAGTCCACACCACTGGACCACCAGGGAAGTCCCCTGATTTCTCTGTGAAAATAAACCCTAATGGACAGGTAGGGGAAGTCATGCTTGCATAACAGAGATGGATGAGACCTTCTCCCTAGAAGACGGCTTAGTGTCTTGGCCCTGGCACTGAGCGCTGTTCCTAGCAGAATGGGCCCTCAATAACTATCTGCTGAATAAACAAGCAAACCCTGGATGATGAAATTTAACATCAGAATATAGGTGGGCGAGGGCTTCCCTGGTAGTTCAATAGTAAAGAATCCACCTGGCAATGCAGGGGACACAGGTTCGATCCCTGGTCTAGGAAGATCCCACAAGCGGTGGGACAACTACACCCAGGCACCACGGCTACGGAGCCTGTGCTCCAGAGCCAGGAGCCACAACTACTGACCGTGCATGCTGCAGATACTGAAGCCCTCTCACTAGACTCTGCTGCTCCACAGAGACGCCACCACCGCAAGAAGCCTGCACACCATGACCCAAGAGTGAGCCCCTGCTCACCGCAACCAGAGAAAAGCCCACGCAGCCACAGAGACCCAGCACGGCCAAACAATAAATTATACAAAAAAGAAGAAAGACAGGTGAGTGAGAGACCACAGCTACAAGGGACAATAAAAAAGCAGAGGAAAGAGGAAAATGTCAGCTTGATTTAAAAGGAGGCAGGCGAGGAGCGCAGAAGGGAGCCAGGCAGAAACACCCAACTCAACAGCCCTCTGGCTCTCGGATTAAGACTCTGTTATACCGTTTTCTTAGACAAGAAACCTGCTGAATGAGGAGGCCCTGAATTCTCCCCACCTACTTACCATTTAAATGTGTCATCACAAGACCTTTGGCACACCCGTCTCTCCTGAGCCTCCCTTGGGATCTGAGTGTTAACACCACTCCTCTTTCCTCACTGCCAGCCCCTGTAACTGTCCAGGGTCCTGCTCCCTCACCCACAGCCGTGTTACAAGACCAGGGCTTTAGCTGCCTGAAGGCTCACCTTCTTCTCAAAGTCATCCACCAAGCCAGCCTTTGCCACGTTGGCCTTGTAGTAAGCCCAGTCGATGGCAGGTGGCTTCTCAGGCAGAGTAGCCAACCTGCTCACATAGAAAAGCAAAAGTTAGGACTGTTCCACAAGCAAGAGGAAATTCACACGGCAATTTCCCTGTTCTTCATTCCTACGGCCTGGAGCTATCGCCACACTCTTCCCTAGGAGGGAGATTATAGGAATGTAAAAAAAAATAATAATAATTCACTACTATTTAGAAAATGCATGAATTTCTTTCTGCCCTAAGAACATCAGAATTCATATATTTTGTTTCCACATGAAATCACAAGTTCAGAGGCTCCCTCTCAGCAAGGTACTGACCTGGAGGATAGGGTCTCATTCCAGGACTTCAAGGAGTTAGCCACGGCCTTCTGATTTCGAGGGATGATCTCCCCAAAAGCTACCCAGTCAATGGTTTTTAGAGCAAGTTTCCGTCCAGCCATCTTGAGATCCTGGAAAATCAACAGGTCAGATCAAAACAGGGCTCTTGGAGAGAATCCTCTGAAGGGCATCACAGAAGTATTCAAGTTTTAAGAAATAGATCAGCATCTATGAGTGGGTATATCTGTCAACTAAAGGAATTAGGATGACGATATCAGAAGAAGACACTTTAGTTTTTAATATTCAAGGTGTCCAACCTGGCATATAAATATATTCTAGATGGTATACCCTCTCTTCCCCATCTCCTAATTTATCCTTAAAGTTCAGTTATTTTAAAAAAAGAAAAAAATTCAGTTATCCAGTGTTTGCACTCCACGTACCTTTGGAAGCATTGCTAAAGCAATATTCATGCATTACATAAGTTAGTAATTTAAAAACGCTTCCATCAGCCTACATTTTATTCACTGACTCTCCAGTGCACAGACCCTGACACATATTCACATTTAAACAAGGCTTAGTTAAATAAAGCAGACGCTGGACCAAAATTTCCTCACCTGAAAAATGGGGATAAGCCCTGTTAGCCAAAAAAAGGCTGTTAAAAAGATCAAATATAACTGTGCACACCAATTTGCACTACAAACTTAAGGGGCTCTCTACCCACTCCTTGTTAGACTGGTAATACGCCCACACCTTATTCATGCCTGGTGATTCCCTGTAGTGTTAGCACATACCGTGAGTATACTGGCAATACTCTTAAAAAAAAATGTATTCAATACATACGTGAATGTGAGAGAACATGGAAAGTGATCAAAACCGTTAAAGATCTTTATAAACTATGGGGTGGATCACAAAGGAGATGGAAATTTTCCCCAGGGCCTTAAAAGAAAAGAAGACACATGTCCAACATCTGCCTCTTCCTTTCACTCTCAAGACAGCTTATGTTCCCTGGAGTGGAGGTGAGGAGCGGGTGACCTTTAAATACACCAGATAGAATAAGTGCCCTTGCTGAGAGTTTTCCAAGCTCGGAAGCTTCGTAAATGGGTTTGTTGTCTTTTATTTACTGCTGAATCCCCAGCGCTTAGAACAGATCCTGAACAAAGCAGGTGCTCAGTGAATATTTACTGAACCGGTAAATGAACCCTGCACTAGAGAACCTCTGAAAGCTCCACACGCTCGAAAGCTGGAACCTCCCAGCCCTCCAGCCTTCTGGGCGTCACCAAGCAGACTAAAACTACGTCCCGGCAACGTTTCCTCAGCCTCCAAACAGGAGTCCTGAAGCCTCCAGGCTGGAGTCAGGCTAGACGAGACAAAGGTTACTGGAAGCCCTACAAGTCAAGAGGCCAAACTGGCCTCTGCGGCCTCGCGCTAGAGGCAGAGGAGAGGAAGAAGGGCGCGAAAGAGCAGCCGCGCGAAGCAGGGAAGAGACAAGGGTCGGGCCGAGGAATGCAGGGGCAGAGCAGAGAAACCGCTGCGTTCAGGTGCGTGCGAGTCCCCCAAGACAACTCACCTTCACCGACCCCGGGCAGCCCGCAGTCCACAGCAGCAGAGAACGGAAGTGGGTCACCGGAAGCTCTCCCCTCAGCCAACCCCAAACCCAAGGGGGCGGGCCTTGTCTTGCGGTTCAGCGAATAGCGGCGAGGGCGGATTCAGGAAGTCCCGCCTCCGGGGGCGGGCGTAGCGCCTCCACAGCCCGGGGACGCGGACGCTGGTTGGGGGTGCTCCCGTCCCTCTCCCGCGGCCCCACCCCCGCCGATGGGCCGGCCCGGCTCTCCCTGCCGAGAGATGGGCCGGCCCGGCGGCGCGCGGGCAGCAAGCGGCGGCGGCGGCGGTGGCCCAAGATGGCGGAGCTGCAGCTCGACCCGGCCATGGCAGGGCTGGGAGGGGGCAGCGGGAGCGGGCTGGGCGATGGGGGCGGCCCGGGCCGCGGGCCCCCCAGCCCTCGCCCCGCTGGCCCCACGCCCCGTGGGCACGGCCGCCCGCCCCCCGCCGCCACCGCGCAGCCGCTGGAGCCGGGTCCCGGGCCGCCGGAGCGGACAGGGGGCGGTGGCGCGGCCCGCTGGGTCCGGCTGAACGTGGGCGGCACCTACTTCGTGACCACCAGGCAGACCCTAGGCCGGGAGCCCAAGTCTTTTCTCTGCCGCCTCTGCTGCCAGGAGGACCCGGAGCTGGACTCGGACAAGGTGCGCCCCGCCCTCGGGCGCGCCCCTGGCCTTCGGACCCCCTCTTTCCTCCCAGGCTGGTCCCCGGATTTCCTGCGACGCGCTTCTCTCCGGAGGGCAGCTGGGGCTGGGACCCCCTCCTCCTCGTCTTTCCCAGCCAGGCAGCCCTGGGGGCTTTTCTGCCCCAGCCCCAGAAGCTCGCAGACTTTCTGTCTGACCGCACCCTTCGTTCTCAGCGGCTGCTTCCCCGCGCTGTGCCTACCCTCACCCGTGAGCGACCGCTCCACACCCCTTTTCCCCTTCCTCTCTGCACCTCATCCCAGCCCCTCAGTCTGCGTGAGTTTTCCGCTGATTCCTCGTTGCCCTGGTTCCTCCTCAAGACCCTCAGCGCCTATGGCAGACGCATCCAGAATTGGGTCAGGGCGAGCTAACGCATCCAGGTAGCTTTCTGAGACTTCCGCCCCGACCCCTCTGCCAAGCTGGGTGAAAGCCCTGGTGTGATGATGGCCTCGGCAGTTGCAGGAAGCGCTTGTCATGATCCCGCACTTCTTTGCTGTGGTCCTGCTCTCTGGGCTCTTATCTGGTAACTGTCAGTGTTTTAGGTCCCGGGGTGAGCTCAGATACATTCCTAGGAAAGAGCTTGCCCTTTGCCAATGCAAACCTAAGCTGACAGATTAAGACCAGGGAAAATGAAACCCAAAGAGTACCGTTGGGCAGGATGTATGCCTGCTAACCAAAGAGTTGAGAGGTGACAAGACGCTTAACCCATTTCCAGTTTGAGCTGTTTGAGGTTTTTTTTTTAACTTTACACGTTCGTTCATCTTTCAGTTTCTGACTTAAAAAGCATTGACTGTTACCTGCATCGCCTGTATCCCATGTAGCACTTAGCTGTTCCCTTGCAACAGAGTTAGGGTCAAGTAAACATTGGTTAGTTTCATTTATTCATCTGCTACCTCTCCTGTAATCTCCAATTGAAGGCAAACTATCCTGCCCTAACTTATTATAAAGGAACGATTTTATCTGTCCTGAATCTTCTTTGTTGCAGTAGAAGCCAGTTTCTTCTTGTTCCCTTTACTGTAAAGATGAGTAGGATTAAAACTGCTCAGAGCCAAGTCCCGGCCATGCCAAGCTTCCTCTGGGCACAGATCTGGAATGTGTGAGTTACTGCTGCCAACGCAGACTCCCACTGCCGTTGGCCCTCAGCTCAGGAGCACTGCCAAGTAAACAGAGGTTTTCTTAGAATTAGGAATGTGATTTAGGGACAATAGAGAAGTCAGAATGTCTCAAGCAGAAATTTAGATCACGCAGCTACGGCATTTTCTTCCTCTGTTTCATTATAACAGATATCCCACAGGAAGAATGTTGGTAATTGTATCTATGCTTGATCTTACCCATAAGGCTGAGAAGAGATTGGTAATCGTGTCTGAGTAAAGATTTTAGAAGTTCAAGTCAACACCTAGATAACAAAGATGACTGTACATCTGCAACAGGCTCCCAGAAGTGATCTTGAAGTATAAGACCCGTAAAGCTAGCCTTCTTGCCAGTAGTTAGTGATAAACATCTAATAGAACTTGCCCTCTCACTTGTGAATTGTGACAGCAGGTGGAGACCCTGCCCTAATTTAGTAGGAAAGCTCCACAGTGATACCCTTGTGTTTGGTTGGCAGGACGAGACAGGGGCCTATCTGATTGACAGGGACCCTACCTACTTTGGTCCAATCCTAAACTACCTCCGCCATGGGAAGCTCATCATTACAAAGGAGTTGGCAGAAGAAGGTAAGGACACTGTTTGTGCTGGGCATCTTCAAAATTCAGGTCAGATCTTTACAGATTGGAATGTATTTTT
The DNA here is from genome assembly GCA_006408675.1 of Madoqua kirkii. Taxonomy (NCBI): domain Eukaryota; kingdom Metazoa; phylum Chordata; class Mammalia; order Artiodactyla; family Bovidae; genus Madoqua; species Madoqua kirkii. Next base: position 46,095 of record SJYC01007350.1, on the reverse strand, counting down.
CACAGGTTTTTTTTTCTGGTGGGGGGAGGGCTATGCTGTGTGGCATGTGGGATCTTGGTTCCCTGAGCCCTCTGCATTGGGAGCGTGGAGTCTTAGCCATTGGACCACCAGGGAAGTCCTGAGATTGGAATTTTTAGATTTTTAGCAGGCTCAGGTGCACAGGAAGCAAAGCTTTTTAAACATAAGTAGGGTTCCTCCAATCACCTCATCTAGTCTGAGAGGGTCTTGGAGGAGCCCCGTTGTTCTCATCCTCCTTTGGGAGAAGGAAGAGACACAGCTCAGCTTTGGAGGTAGTTTTTTCTGGACCTGCAAAATTATCAGACCTCTTTTTACATTGACTTATTACTAGCAGTGGATATCCACAGCCTGAAACAGCAAATCTCTGACATTTAGGTATTTATTCTTTCAATTTTAGTTTGAACTTGCAGCCGTTAAAAAAGAAGAAATAATAATGAAGGCTTGGCCTCATTTCTTTAAGACTGGTCTCATGCTTCCTTGTAGATTTTTGCATCTGACCTAATTCATTCTCCAGCCCATTGTCAGGGGCATCATTAGTTGAATCATCCTTTTGGTTTGTAGGGCACTTGGACTATAAGTGGGTCTAGACGTCTTTTCTAAAAGGCTGTCTTCGTCTCACTGAGACATTCAATTGAAGTTGGGAGCCTGTCCCTTGATGCAGGGCACCCTGACCTGGGAGCATTCTCTCTGCATAAGAAAGCTGAAATGGCCGTGCTTGCTAATGAAACGGCTAAAGAGCACTGCTGTTACAACCAGTCAAAGAGGAATCAGTCTCCTTTTTTATTTTTAATGCCCCCCTCCTTTTTTTTAACATTTCAAATGCATACAAAGTAACTGAATAGTACAATAAATTCCGTGCACCCACCATCCACAGCAATTACCAGCTCATGGGTAGTCTCCTTTCTTCAAAAGAAGAATCTTAAGCATCTTTTCTAATGCCTTTAAAAAAATGATTTTGAAGGGCAAGAATAGTACAAAGACCTCCCTTTATCCAGATTCACCAAAATCAACAGTTTTGGTTATATTTGCATTATCATTCATTCATTCTCTCTCTCCTCCTTCCTCCTTCCTCTCCTCTTTCCACAGTTTTATTTCTGAACTTCTTGAGTCTAGTTTACAGACTTGACCCCTTAGTGCTTCTCGGTGTATTTCTCAAGAGCAAGGACATTCTCTCATGTAACCACCATATAGTTATCAAATTCAGGATATTTAATATTGATAAACACTTTAGCTATAGCTTACTTTCTAATTTTGTCAATTGTTTCAACAAAAGTCTTCATAGCAACATTTTTCCTGATCCAGGATCACACATCCCATTTAGTTGTCCTGTCCCAGGTCTTTGATTTTGTTAAGCATGGGTTTCTTTCTTTCTTTCTTTCTTTCTTTCTTTTTTTTTTCTTTTGGACATGCCACACAGCTTGCAGTATCTTAGTTCCCTGACCAGAGACTGAACCTGAGCCCTTGGCCATGAAAGCACTGAACCCTAACGACTGGACTGCCAGGGAAGTCCTGTGCGTGGGATTCTTTCATTGACTGCTTTCTACATTGCTCAGATAATAAGCATCTTGTTAAATGTGGTCCACATAATTTTTTTTTCTTTTTTAAAAATGTTATTTATTTTAAATTGAAGGATAATTGCATTACTGGTCCACATAAATTTATACTTACACAGAGAGACATTGGTCACTTTTAGGACAAACTGAGTAGCAATTGCAAGCTCAAGAGTTATCTAGCGGGACTAGCTCCAGGAACTGAGTGGCATACGGTTAAGGCGTCCTGCAGCTGATGGGCAGGAGCAGGAAGAGCCAGGGGAGGTGGCAGGTGGGAACCGCAGGGGCGAAACAGTAAACGTAGCAGACCCTTGTGCCTGCCTCACTGACGCTGGGGAACGGGTCACAGGTACCCAGCGAACAGCAAAGGAGTGCTCCCGAGGCTGCAGGAGGGAGACAGGCTTTCGGTGAGAGACGCAGTTCTTAGCAAGCACGTGTTCTCCAGCCTCTTCCTGCTGTTTTCTGGGGCGTTCACACACCTCTAACCTCGGGTCGGTCTTCCTTCTAGGTGTGCTGGAGGAAGCGGAGTTTTACAACATTGCATCTCTCGTGCGACTGGTTAAGGAAAGAATTCGGGACAACGAGAACAGAACTTCACAGGTAATGGGTTTTGAGCTCTTAAGGGGAAAATGTCCCATGTGTCAGTCTTTGTCCCCATGTTTGGGGTGATTAGAAATGGACAGTGTACCATTTGAGAGCCCTGCGTCTCCCCTGTGAGCCGGAGGTCTCCGTTTGGCATACGGTCCATCTGCCAGACAGGCAGCACATATTCCTCCAGACTTGTTCAGTACAGGGAAACAGAGGAGAAATCACAAAGAGAATGAAACAGGCCCGTGTCCCCTTAGAAGAACGGGAAATAGTGGCTGCTTGCCATATGGCAGTGGGAGGAGTCACCGTACTTGAGGTTCAAAGCCTGTTCTCTCCAGCAGAGCGTCTGCCTCTCTCCATGGCCACAGGGGGGCCGAGCGAGGTCTTGCTTCTACCTGTTTACCTGGTGGCCTCTCTGAGGACCAGCCTTCAGCCTGTGACCATGCAACAGCCAGCTGCTCACAGACACTTGTATGGCGTAGACTTCGCACATGCCTTGTGAATCACGCTTCTAAGAAAATAATACCAAGCTTCTCTTTCTTTTAGGAAGTCTGGATTTTCTTAGTAGATTTGGTGACAAAAATCCGACCGACTTTGCTATGTAGTTAGAGCAGGGAAGGCAGTGAGGCACACTTTGCTCATTTCATGGCACATCACCCGTCGTCAGTCTTAAGCAAGTGGCCACAGTAACTTCTGTTAGGCCCTGAGGACCCCGACTGATAGGAGGTCCAGGCCCTAAAGAAGCTTAAAGTCTAGCAGGAAAAACCATCAGGTATTTTAAGAGGGTTTAACTGCACTGATGGGACAGAGTCCGACTCCAGCATGACTTGTCTCCTGTCCCATCAGATTCTGGTGATGGTTGCTTTCTTGAGATCTATCGTGATACAGAATTTCAAAAGTAGAAACTTGCTCCTTGCATGTTCTGTGTTAGACTTCACGAATCAGTTGTTTTTTTTTTTTTGGCTCTGAATGGAATTATCTGGATGAACACCTGACCCCTATGATAATGAAGTCTGTTCTCTGTTTTATCTCCAGCACTTTGCGAAGGTGTTTGCGAAGGTGGAAAGGAGGCTTACTCATTTATTTCTTCTCCATCTGGCCAGTGGCCAAAAGGCTTTTGTGTGTGTGTGTGTGTGTGTGTGTGTGCTGAAACCTGGGATGAAAGGCTCCTTTTTAATGTTCAAAGATGAACTCCTAGTTGGTGTGCAGGTTACCATACGGAATATGATCTAGTGTCACCAGTGTCTCTGCCATCTCCTGGTGTGTTTCCGTGGCTTCTTTCACTATGACAGATAACGTAATAGCTTAGACATTCTGCGAATCTCATCCATCCTCAGTTTTTCACATTAAACAAAAAAAACAAACCTTTGATTGTTTAATATAAGTTTTGATAGTACCATCAAGTATAAAATTTGAAACCATTCAAATGGCACCTGAACAATCTCAGTTCTTCGCCATCAGTGAATTCCTTGAGAGTATTGTAAGGTTTTTATTTGATGACAGTAATTAAGTTAATTTGTTCTTTTGATTTTGAGGCTCATGGATGTATACCTCGCTGGAAGCTTTTTTACTCTAGGGGTGTCAGGACCCTTTTGATGTTAACTGATCTTTCTACCTGTCCCCTCTATTTAGTGGGACTCTGGGTGGGCAGTGGGTTTGATGTCGTGCAGCAAAGATGTCCCATTTTACATTTGTCCCACATCACCTTAAGGCAGCGTCTGGATTTCCGTGGCTGTCTCCTCAAACCTAGTATCTGCTTCACCTTGTCTGTGTTGAAAGGAGACACGCCTGGCAGGCAGGCAGGTAAAGCCCAGGTTGTAGAGGGCCTCCCCAGTTTTTCTCAGTGGCCTCGCTTCTCTTCAGTGGCTGCCACCATCCTATTAGCCTGCTATCCCCAGAAGCGTTTTTTGCTGTGAGATGGATCTTGGTGCATTTGAGAGTGGTGATGGTTTACCTGGGAAGAGGAGAGTAAGGAAGAGGCAGTACGGTCATCTTAAATAACTGGGGCTTTGACAGCTGCGTCCACTGTCGGGTCTTCCTGATGCTCTGCATCTTACGGTGTGAAGCACCTGGTCATTCCCGCAGTGCGTAGCTGGGGTGATTGGAATTGTCACAAGATTTGTCCTATGTTTTATATGGAAGAATTTTCTTTTTTTTCATCTTAGCACCTTATTGAATGGAACCTCGTTCAGAAGGACAAAGTACGCGAGAAAGGCTGTAATGTTGTCAGGCGGGTGTGGGCCCGTATCTGAGCTCTACCTCCAGTCCACTTAGCCGCCACACTGCTTGGGCAAGACATTGTGCCCTGAATACCAGTGTCCTCCGTGTAGAAAGAAGCCGACACCTGCCTTCCCGGACTGCAGCGAAGACCAGAAGAGACGGGCGCAATGCTTGGGGCCTGTAGCCCTCGGTGCTTAGCAGCTGCTTTCATTCATCCAGTATTTCCCAGACTCTTCCAGTTTTCCAGAGAGCTGAAGCCAGCTCATCCTTTTTAAAAATGGGCTAAGTTTTCGTCATTCTTAAGAAAATGGTCCAGACTGTCTTAAAATCCAATAGAAGGTAACTGGCCCTTGCTCCATGACTGGGCGCCATTGTTCTGAGCCTAGGCTGCTGTTTGGTTCTCTCACCCTCTCGGATGGGCAGTAAGTGTGCAGCTTTGGACCCAACAGCAATGGTGCTTGACTGCTAAATACTGAATCCTCTGCCCCTGGAATTGTCCTGTGAACAGGAATACACCTGGCGAGCCTGCTTCCCTGCAGCTACCTTAGCCGACCTCCCTGTGGGCCAGGTCACAAGTGTCGACGTAGGTCAAGCGTGGGGGCCTTCATACTGTGGCTCTGGGGTGTCCATCCCAGTTGCTCAGCCTTTCGGCTTCCTGACCTAGCTTCTGTTCTAGAGAGTTGAGTCTGGCCAGCACACGACCTTTCTCATCTTTGACACCCTCCAAGTGATCAGTAGTTCGATTCTGTCCTGACACCGACCACCCAAGTCAATGTCAGACTGCCCGGGGCACGGATGCTAGTTGGGATCTGGGTTCCCACAATGCCTCCTTTATGTTCAGTCATTCACTAGAATAATTGGTGCAACTCAGGAAATGCTATACTTATATGGTTTATTATGAAGGATGTAAATGAACAGCCAGATGCAGAGATTCATGGGGTGAGGCCTAAAGGGTCCTCTGTCCCCGTGTAGCCCCCAGCATCGATTACCCCCCCAACCAAGCACATGGATGTGTTTGCCAACCTGGAAGCTCCCTGAACCCCATCATTTAGCTATTCTTCAGGATGGTTCATTTGGGAGGAAAGGTTGTATCACTGGCCTTTGGTGATTGAATTCAATCTCTGGTCTCTCCTCCTTCCCTCAGGGTCAGGGAGTGGGGCCACAAGTTCTAACCCTCTAACCCCCTGGGTCTTTCTGGTGACCAGCTTATTAGCATACAAAAGACACTGCTGCTGCTCAGGAGTTGACACAGTTTTTCGGAGGTCTGTGCCAGGAACCGCCGACAAAGGCCAAGTGTTTGTTTTTTATTATAGGCTTGTCTGTCACAGGAATGTTACCGTGTAGCACTGAAACCATTTCAGGTAGCTTCAGCAGAGGGTAAAATAGCTTGAGCGTTTGTACCCTTAGAGTCCTGTTCAATGTATTGTTTCTGTATAAGGTACCATTTTCAGCATGTGCATCAGCTATAAAGACTGAAGAAGAAAATGTGACCTTTTTGTCCTGAGTAATTTTACTCTGTTTTCTCCTTTGGGAAATAGATGAAGTCATAAGTTTATCGGCATGGTTGCTCACATAAGTCATATTTCTGAAGTTCAAGATTATTTTGTTTTGTTCATCTTCTTGGATCCTGTATTTTCTTTCTTTCCTCGGATAAGTGTTTATTGAGAAGCTACAGAGCGGCTTGAAAGGGGGTAGTGGTGGCTGCCAAGAAAAAAATTCCAAGCACACTCCTTTCCAGTCTTTATTCTTCTGAAGAGCTTCACCAAGGCAGCTGCAGAGTGGTGTGTCCCTGCCGCTGTTGCTCAGAGCCTGTGTGTGGTTGTCACAGGGCCCCGTGAAGCACGTGTACAGAGTCCTGCAGTGCCAGGAGGAGGAGCTCACGCAGATGGTGTCCACTATGTCCGACGGTTGGAGATTTGAGCAGGTAATGTTTCTTGGGGCTTCCCTGGTGGCTCAGTAGTAAAGAATCCACCTGCCAGTGCAGGAGACATAGATTCAATCCCTGGGTTGGGAAGATCCCCTGGAGAAGAGGATGGCACCCCACTCGAGTATTCTTGCCTGGAGAATCCCATGGACAGAGGAACCTGGTGTGTGACAGTCCATGGGGTCGCAAAAGAGCCGGACACGACTCAGCAACTAAACAACAACATTTCATAGGGTGTATCTCAGCCTAGGAGCCCACACTGTCACCATGTAGCCAGTTAGTCAGCCTAGGAGTCGGGTAGGGCTAGGGGAAAAGAGCCCTTCCGTGTGGCCTCTGCATGGTAGGATGTGATGAGCTGGGTAAAACTGAATAGTGTCATGTCTCCAGGCTTCATATCCAGAATTTGCGTGTGATTCTGCTCAGAGGGAGCCAGCCAGCTTCTTTAGGCTTGAAAGTGCCTCTTTGGGTTTTTCTCCTTCAGGGATTCCTTTCAAAAGTGCTTGTTGACACATTCTAGAATAAGCAGCTGAAGAAGACCAGGGTTTAGCAGTGATCCTCCCTGTTCACGTGGTGTGGTGCGCCGGCATGGCATGAAGGGCTCAGACGAGCTGGAGCCTGGCGAGGTCCTTCCCCGGCAGCCTGTGGGTTTCTGTTCTTCAGCTTTGTGCTCAACCACAGCATCGAAACAAAGCATCTGAGAACCAGGATTTTACGGTTTTCTTCCATTAGATGGCAGAGTTGTTCATCGATTGTCTTCAAAACACGCAGGGAGGCTGAGCATGGCTCGAACAACCATATTATAAATTCAGTGAATCATGCTTGTTTCTGTGTAAAATTTAAGAGGTCAGCTGAACTGTAACCATATAGTTGCCTTAAATGGCAGTGACTGGGTTAACAGTATTACATTGTAGACCAAACACAGGTTTCTCTGTCTCCAGCACCAATACTGGGTGACTCCTTATAGTTATCTTCCATGGCAGAATCAATTCTGTGTGCGCCTTGTTCTTGTTCAGCTTTGGGTTGCAAAATGTCATACTTCCACTTCAGAAGTATTTTTTCCTTGGTATAAAATTATAAAGACAGTTGTTTGCTTCTTTGTTTAAGAATTCGTGTTTTTTCGTTTGGTCGGTTGGTTGATTTTGTGGCTGTGCTGCATGGCTTAGTTACCAGCCAGGGATGGAAGCCAGGCCACAGCAGGACACCCTTGCCAGTGACGCTCTGGTGAATAACTGGGATCCAGGCATCCCCTGGGGCCTTGATAGTCCCAGCGAATTCTTCATCCTTTGAGAAGCAAAACAAAGCTCAGTCAGGAAGAGGGTTTGATTGTTGTGGCATGTATTTTAAGATCCCTGTTCGTCTGTTGACCGTGTTCTTGTTTGATCAGCTAATCAGCATCGGATCTTCCTATAACTATGGGAACGAGGATCAGGCAGAGTTCCTCTGTGTTGTCTCCAGAGAACTAAATAATTCTACCAACGGCATTGTCATCGAGCCGAGCGAGAAGGCGAAGGTGAGCCGCCCTCCCCGGCGTTTGTCCCTGACGGTGCGCCCAGCCCCTGCTCGGCCAGCCTGGGCCGCTGCTCGCCGGCTTCTCCTTTCCTTCTCAGGCCAGCCAGGCACTCCCCTTCACTGTGGCCCTTTGACTAATGTCCTTTAAACCAGGACTTTTGAAGCAGTGACGTAGGCTTTTAGTTTAGGACACGTGAACTAAAGTGGGGCAGTCTTTTCCCAGGCTCTGTCCCATCAGTGAAGAAGGAAAGCTAGCGGCCACTGATTCCTCTTAAGGTGAGAATTCCGAAACCCGGAGTTGGAAGTATTCTGCCTTTATAGTTTGAGGCTGTTCTCTCTCAAGAGGAAAGGTGTTGGTCACCTCTGTGCCCCCCGCCCCCCAACTCCCTGAGGCTGCTGGGAGCTTGCTGCACACTGCGCTCTCCTCCCGCCACTGCGCCCCTCGCGCGCACACCCACAGCACTTCTTTGCCATCAGTGTATGGGGAGCCTGGCCTGTGTCCTGCTCGGGACAGGTGGGCCTCCTCCATGTCAGGTGATCCTCCACTGTGTGTGGTGGTCCTCCTCCCTGTGCAGTGGTCCTCCACCACATGCAGTGAGCTGGCAGTGTCCCTCCGCTCAGAGGAGGTGGCCCCGCGGCACATAAGCCCTGCCCCCGCGTCTTCACACTGCAGTGCTTCAGGGGTGCTGCCTCGCTTCCCGGGGTAACGGGTCGTCCTGCTGCTGCTCCACCAGGCCCAGTGGGAAGCACCTCCGGTCTCTTTCTCCTCCCTCAGTGGGCTGGGAAGCCACAGCCACCCCACCAAAAAGCAGTGCACACCCAGAGTCCAAGCCTGTCTCCCCCGCCTTGCCCTTCCAGATTCTTCAGGAGAGAGGGTCTCGGATGTAAACTCCCGAGTCCTCAGTGATGAGCGCGCCCAACTGAGCACGTCTGTGAAGTTCAGTCTCGCTCCTGTACAGTAACCGAGCTACTGCCAAGCCAAGCCACGCCTGGCCCCCAGCAGAGAAGAGTTCTGGTCAAAACCAAAGGAGCCCCACCCCCACCCACAGGAACCCGAAGACAGATGCCACTTTCGGCTGCACAATACCTTCTCAGAACCTGCTTTTCTTTTCTTAGCCGGTGTTATAACAAACCTCTCCAGGAGCACTGGGCTGGGTTCCCAGGTGGAGGAGCTTGTCTCGGGATGGGGCGGGGAGGAGGAAGGCCTAGGTCCTTGCAGATGCTGTACTTCCTGGAAGCCGGAGCGCACGCAAGAGGGTTGTCCTGAGCTGTGCCATGTTCTCACCTGAGTGTGCCCTGTTGGACGTGGGCAGCCGCTTCACACACCACCTTTCTCTCCCACACACCCCAGACTACCACAGCAGACGCAGAGGAGTCTGGTTTAGGCTGTTGAATTGAGGTTTCAGTGAAGGATAGAGTCGGCAGAGCACCCCCACATTCCTATGAACAAAGCCTCTTTGAGGAGGGGAGGATGGAGGGGGTCGCAGCTCTGGATTCAGGCCCCCAGCTGCCCCGTGTTCGGCTTGCCTCATTTCTCTTCAGTGGCTGGCACCCCACCTCCCTGCCCCAGATAGCTCACCTTCTCCCCAAGAAGAGGTTCAAGGCAGGTGGCATCCTGCACGGAGTCAGACAGACTGGTGAGCCCTGTGGGTAGTTGGTGTAACTGCTTCTGCAGCCTCTGCCTGCCCTCCGTTGGCCTGTCTTCCTTCCCTGACTTTTTAAACTAGGGCCGAGGATAAAGGGGTTTTGGACCCTCTGATGCCTTGGGATGGAGACAGCCATTTTCTCTGAAAGTTGCCAAACGTAGGTTGTAGTATCAAAAGTGGCGCTGTTCTTGTCGTCTCTTGGAAATGCCTTGATCGAAAGTGCGATACTTGTGTCTCTTCTTGGTTTCTGACCTTGGCAGTGGTCACGAGCCCCCACCATCCACCGTAGTGTGTGTGCATTTGCTGGGCGGGCCCAGGACCCCCTCATCTGACCCAGCCCTCACCGCCACTTCCTTCTGTGGGGGCCGAGGTGTCGAAGATCCAGCACTGTTCGACTCAGGAGCCGAGCCTCAGAGCTCATTAACTGGATTGCTGTCTGAGCTTCCGAGTCTTGGTGAGCAGTCATGGAGCTAAAGGGGCCAGAGAACCCTGGCTTTTCCCTGGGTGACTATCCCAGTATGGCAGGTGGTCCAGAGAAGGGGAGGGGCCTGTGGGGAGCGCTTTGTTCATAAAAGATCTGTCAAGCCTGTGGCTCTAAGCTGAGGTTCCCTCTGCCCCTGACCCCTGCTCAGCTGCCCCCCACGTGGCTCTGGGCTCGGGGCTTCTTCAAAGTGACTGTGCCAAGTGTCTTTCAAGCCTGTGACCGGCCCCTGCCCAGACAGGAACCTCATGTTGCCCTCACATGTCTGTGTGGAGAGTAGGGAAGAAGCGTGTGTCCGGGGTGCCTGCTGACACGCTGTGTCTACACCCCAGCGTGAACATGCATGTCGGCACCACGGACGTCTGGCCCATGCCCAGGATTTTTAAAACTACAATGTTAGTGGAACTGCTACCTGCAATAAACAGTTAGCCCTGTAGAATGGTTGCAGGTGTCCATCCTGACCTCTTTCAAGGGGAAAAAATTGAACATGTCAAGGAAAAGCTGCTGTCAACCAAAGGACGGTGGATGAGGAACTCTGGTCAATGGGAATTAACACTGTCAGACTGAAAGGAGGCAAGCCTTGGCATCTGGGGCCTCAAGCCCAAGCAGACCTGCTTGCCTGGGGCTCGTCTGAAAACCAGCCTCTGGTCCCAAGCCAGCGAGGAGGCTGGAAGGCAGAGGGGTACAGTCCCTCTGGACGCGTCTTTCTCCTCGAGCTTCTCACAGGTCTGCCGTGGAATCTGCGAAGACCGATGTGCCCCTCGCTGAGTGCCTGGAGGGACCAGCGGGCTGCCTTTCCCCAGGTTCCCTCCCCGGCACCCAGCGACGGTCTCAGTTGTTTCAGCACTCCAGGAATCTGAGAGGGGTTGTTTCTTAAGGTTTCTGGGAAAGTATTGTACCCAAGTCCTTCGTGAACCAAGTTGGTATTTTTTCTTGAAAGCCAGCTCTCTCGGGGAGAGCCTGGCTGACTGCTCCAGAGGGAGGCCTGGCCATTGGCTGGGGACTCGCGTGCGCAGTGCCCCACGCTCTCCAGCTGCCCAGGCCGCCACGTGGGCGATACTGGCCAGGCAGGGCCCAGCCTCCTCTGGAGTGGCTTTGTTTATGCACAGTTCTAACTGATCTCAGGGGTGTCTGTGAGGCATAGAGGAGGAAGAGGCAGATGCTGAGGGAAAGGGCTGAGAGCCGCCCACACCCTCCAGGATGGCCTTAGAGCCAGGCCTTAGGGACCATGCCTGCCACTTGTGGGTGCCCTTTGTTGCCGTTTGTGTCTTTGAATAAAGTCTGAAATGCTGTGACCCTTTTTCCCCCCCTCTTGTCAATAAAGACATGAAACAGACTTCGGAATCTTGAACCTTTGGTGTGTATTTCCCAATACTCAGAGCTCCTGGAGTCTTGTCACTCAACATGATGATTCTCACACTGTCCTCAGGAGATGAATGTCACTGCACCCGTTTCTAGCAGAGCTGCTTACAGAGTGCTGGTTTCTCCTGCTGCTAAGACTGCCTGGGGGCCCTGGGAGGAGGGAAGGGGTTGGACCTTCTTTCTCCTGGCTTTCATTGCACTGCATCTGAAAGGACCAGAGAGTGCCAAGGGACAGAAGGTGGGACAGATGGGCTTCCTGCAGGAGAGCAGGAAGGAGACAGGGGGAGTAGGAGATGGTCTTTAAGGGAAAGAAGTCTTCCTGGAAGAGAACAGGTGATGGGGTGCCCATTTTCTCTGCCAGGAGGATGAGGAAGAACGTGAGGTGAGAATCCAGTCACACAAGTTTAAGTGTTGATCCCTAAGTCTTCAGGCAGGGTGTGGGATCTTTTGAAGGAGTTAGGCCATCTCCTACAGGGTGCTGACAGCTGGGGAGGAGGTATGTACACACAAAAGTACTGAGAAGGGCTGTGGCTGTAACAGCCCCAACAGGAGGCCACAGCAGTTGTAAATTGGAGGGAAAGGAAAGGGCCTGGGGGACGCGGCTCTCGCAGCTGTGGGGGTCCCAGGACAGAGTTCCTGCTCCCGAGTGTGTGTGTGTGTTCAGTTGCTCAGTTGTGGCCTACGCTTTGTGACCCTGTAGACTGCAGCCCACCAGGCTCCTCTGTCCATGGGACTTCCCAGGCAAGAACAGCTAGAGTGGGTTGCCATTTGCTCTTCCAGAGGATCTTCCCAACCCAGGGATCAAACCCAGGTCTCCTGCACCTCTTGCCTTGGCAGGTGGATTCTTTACCACTGAGCTACCTGGGAAGCCCATTTGTTCCCAGTTCTGGGGAGCAAAGAAAAGAGGTTGGCATTATTAAAGGTCAAGACGCAGGGCTTCCGTGATGGCTCATTAGTAAACAATCCACCTGCCAAGGCAGGAGACACAGGTTCGATCCCTGATCCAGGAAGATTTCCACATGCAGAGCAGCAATTAAGCCAACACGTCACAACTGTTGAGGGGGTGCTCCACAAGAGCAGAGGCTGCTGCAGTGAGAAGCTCGCACACCATGGAGTAGCCCCCGTTCACCACCAACTAGAGAAAGCTTGCACAGCAGTGAAGAACAAGCACAGCCAAAAATAAAATGTTTAAAAAGAATGAAAAATAAAAGGTTGAGGCGGGACTTCCTGGTGGTCCAGTGCTTAAGACTCCGCACTTCCGCTGCAGTGGGCCCAGGTTCGATCCCTGGTTGGGGAACGGCAAAGACAGACGTACAGTGTGTACATGGTCAAGGAGGGGCCCTGCGAGGGATGCTGCCATCGGGGGCTCACCGCACTGCCGGGACCAGCTGTTGCTGCCAGAGTGAGGCTGCATTGCTGTGGCTGCCCTGATAACAGGAAGGGGCTCATCTCCTTTCTCCCCCCAGCTCCCTTGCACATCCCTTACGGCAGCTTCTCAGCCCCAGCAGCACCCGGCAGTCTGGGTGGGTTGGGACTGAGGAACCACAGCCAGAGCTGCTCAGTATCCATAAACTCACTTCTAGCATATTTGAACTTCATACAAAATGGTAAGAATAACTTTATGCCTCCATGTGACAAGATGGAGCTACTCTTTACACAAAGACAATCTTACCCTCTCCCCTAACATGAAAGTGAAGTCGCTCAGTTATGTCGGATTCTTTGAGACCCCATGGACTGCAGCCCACCAGGCACCTCTATCCATGGGATTCTCCAGGCAGTACTGGAATGGGTTGCCATTTCCTTCTCCAGGGGAGAAGAAGGGCTTCCAAGAAGCCCTAACATAAGACACTGCAAACAGTCATTGTTCCCCGGTCTGAGAGACAGTCACATCTATTTCTGGGCTATGTTAATTACCCCTCAAATCAGCTTTGTAGGTTTTGATGGGCAACTCAGACCATATGGTCTCTTGATTCCCATGATGAGGGAGCAGGGACTGTTTCTCAAAAGGAGAAGAAAGAAAAAAAATTAGTCGCTCTGTCGTGTCCAACTCTTTGCACGAGCCAGGCTCCTTGGTCAATGGAATTCTCCAGGCAAGAATACTGGGTGGGTTGCCATGCCCTTCTCCGGAGGATCTTCCCGACCCAGGGATGGAATCCGGGTCTCCCGCATTACAGGCGGACTGTTTGCCACTGATCCACCTGGGGAGCCCTCAAAAGGAGAGTCGCTGTAAAGGAGTCATGGGTCTATTCCGAAACCCTGGAGTCTGCATGGTGAGTCTCCTGTTGGGACTTGCTGGAGGCTCTGTATGGCACTGTTCACAGATCATTTCCGTTCCACTGAATTTGCTCAGTCGTGAGCCCAGCTGGCAGGCCAAAGCTAAATTTTTTATAAGAATCATACCATGCAGGATTCTCATCAGTGAAGCTTTCCCCTGGAGTGAGCTGTTACTCTGTGAAGTCAGTTTAATTCTGTACAACGCAATTAAATTGTTTTTCTATTTCACTATTTCTTAAAAATATTTTCATTAAGATCATGGTTTTCCAAGAGATTTGTGGTAGAAATTTAATTCAGTTTAACCAATTCTAGCTTTTGCCCTCCTGAGTCTATTTTTGCCCTCGTGGGCTTGCTTTTATGCTTTTATGTCCTCTCTGTTTATTTTCCCCAAGTCAGATGTCACATTTGGCAGCTCAGAAATCTGATGGCCCAATGGTTAATAATCCAGCCTCTGATGCAGGTGACATGGGTTTGATCCCTGTTCAGGGAACTAAGATCCCACATGTCGCAGAGCAACTAAGCCCTAAGCCCACTAGAGAGCATGTGCGCCGCAGCAAAGGACCCGAGAGTCACAACTATGACCTGACACAGCCAAATAAATAAATATTTTTTTAAAAATCTAAGTCTCATATCTAAATTTGAGTACTTTTAACCGGTTGGTTTTCTGTTAATTATTTCTAGCAACACACATAAAGTGGACAGAAGACTGATGTTTGGCTTTTCTCAGCTTTCTTGTAAGAAAATTGTGAGCAAGTTCCCTTGGATATTCTTGGATGGCTTTATGTCTAAGCTTGGGTTGTTGCTCCTCGTCACATTTCATTCTGATAGGCTCCACACATGCACTGTCCACACAGTTGGCAAAACACCCTCAAAATATGCCCTCCTTCATGCAATTATGATAGATAGTCGATAAGCACTTATTGGAGGGGGGAGGGTTTGGAAGATGCCGCCGAGTTCTTGAATGAGACCCTGAAGCTGGAGAAGGGTGTAGTTGGCAGGTGCAGAAGGGACGTGGTGCTCAGCGCTCGCTTCTATCAGGGCTCCGGCAAACGTCCACTTCTGTGCCTGGAAATGTGCTGTGTTGGGCTTAGTCGTTCAGTCGCGTCTGACTCTTTTGTGACTTCATGGACTGTAGCCTGTAGCCAGGCTCCTCTATCCATGGGGATTCTCCAGGCAAGAATACTGGAGTAGATAGCCTATCCCTTCTCCAGGGGATCTTCCCGACCCAGGAATCCAACCGGAGGCACTGACGATGAAAGCTGAGTCCTGGAGTCCTACTGCTTGAGTGGGAGAGGGGAGTCCTGGAGGCAGAGAGGAAACAGCCAAGCAGCTCGCTGCCTAATGGAGCTAGCGCTAACGGAGTGTTCATGAGGCAGAGGGGTAGAGATGCTGAGCTGCAGTCAAGGTCCTCGGAGATACTTAAAGTCAGCCTCATATTCAAGAATCCCTTGATTACAGGCACTTTGTAATGCAGTGGTTAAGAATCTGCCTTGCAACGCAGGGAACTCGGGTTCCATCCCTAATAGGAAACTAAGATTTCCCTAGTTGGGAAACTTAAGTTGCCTGTTGCAACTGCTAATGCCAGATGCCACAACTAGAGAGTCTGTGCACCGCAGCGAAAGATCCCATGTGCCACAGCTAAGACCCAAGGCAGCCAAATAAAAAAAGCCCTACAAACCCTAAGGAGGATAAAGAACACAAATCAAACTCCAGGAGATAGTGAAGGACAGGGAAGCCTGGTGTGCCGCAATCCATGGGATCACAGAGTCGAACACAACTTAGCAACTGAACAACAACACAGAAATAACAAGATGAAATGAAAACAAATGTGGAGAAAACCTTACAAGTCACCAGAAATGGAGAAAAAGGTTACCTTCAAAGAAGCGGCAATAAGACTGGCAGTTAACTTCTCAGCAGTAAAATATAAACCAGAAGACAGTGGAGTGGGCTTCCCTGGCAGCACAGTGGTTAAGACTCCATGCTTCCAGTGCAGCGGGGAAAGGTATGATCCCTGGTCAGGGAACTAAGATCCCATATTCTGCGCAGCATGGCCAAAAAATAAATAACAATAAAAATAATTTTTAAAAAAAGATAGTGGAATTAAATCTCAAAAATACTAAAAAGAAAATAGCTGCCAATGTGGAATTACCAAGTGAAAATATTCTTCAGAAGCAAAGAGGAGGACTTCACTGGTCCAGTGGATAAGACGCTCCCAAGGCAGAGGGCCCAGTTTCAATCCCTGGTCAGGGAACTAGATCCCACATGCCATAACTAAGATCTGGAGCGGTCAAATAAATATAAATTTTTTTTAAATAACATATTGGGACTTCCCTGGTGGTCCAGTGATTTAAGACACAGTGCTTCCACTGCAGGAACACAGGCTCCATCCTTGGTCTGGGAACCAAGATCCTGCATGCTGCATGGTGAGGCCCCCAAAACAGAAAGAGTGACATACTGCAAACTTTTCAGGGCATGTAGCCTGTTGAGAGAGAAGGCTGGGGAAACAAACACTGACAAGAAGCTATCACAGTGATGAGACTCTCTCCTAAGCTTCAGTCATCTTTTTCTTCTGAGGATCAGAACCACAGTGGAAAGCAACAATCTTGAGCATCACCAATCAGATAATGTTTGGCTGACTCAACTTCAAACCAGGAATGAGCCGTGAGATCTCTTCTACAACAACCCGTGGATTCACCAGAGAACCAAGGTCCCAAGAGATGAAACAACTTGCCCAAGATCTCACTGCCACTTAGTTGCTACTTTCCTTCTCTGCTTAGTAAACTGAGTCCCCCATGTCCACTGCAAGGGTCCTTGGGTGCAGCAGCGACTCTGTCTCCTGGGATGAAGGTTCCGGAGCAAAGCATATCCTAGGAGGGGCAGGACCCCTCACCGCTGCAGCATGTCTGGTGGCACTTCTTTCTTTTTTTCTGAAGTAAATTTTCCTGGAAAATATTAAAAGTAGATTTCCATGTGCACATGTGCGTGTGTGCTAAGTCACTTCAGCCGTGCCCTACTCTTTGCGACCCCATGGGCTGTAGCTCGCCAGGCTCCTCTGTTCATGAGATTCTCCAGGCAAGAATACTGGAGTGGGCAGCCATTCCCTTCTCCAGGGGTTCTCCCCCACCCAGGGATCCAACTCAAGTCTCCTGCAGTGGCAGGTGGGTTCTTTACCACTAGGGCCACTGAGAAGCCCTTCCACGTAATACCCTGTCCTTCCCCCTCCCAAAAAAAGCATTATTCAAACTCTAGGAGGCATTTACCATCAATTTCTACGATGATGAAAAGCTTTAAAAATCCTTGTAATCCTATAAAGACATTCAAGAAGAAGATGAATATATATAATTAACTGAGGCACACAACATTGTTAATAATCAACTGTAATGTGTATTTTTTTTTAATTAACTGGAATACCATGTTTTACTATTTAGTTATCTTCATGTCTTCCTTTATTGAGTCTGTTTTGCCCTGCTGACATCACAAGCAGAAGGCTGGGGCTGGTCATGCTTGAATTGTGACATCAGGGGCAAAACTGTGGGCAGTCTCAAGGAGGGGCTCCAACTTGATAGGGGGACCACGGAACAGCAGCCAAAGGGAAAGGTGAGAAGGTGGTCGTCCCACCTTGGGGGATGTGAAGGGCTGGGGTTGGGGCACACTGGGCTGGGAGACCTCCCAGCAGCCGGTGACTGGGGCCTCGCCCCCACCCCCACCCTCAACGCGGGCTCAAGCACCCGGGTGTTCTCTTCCCTCCATCCACAGGGCAGCAAGCCTCTGGCTCTCCTTGACATGCAGAGAGTTTCACGTAAGTACTTTGCGCTGACCTTTCTCCCAAAGGGCCAGGGCAGCGGCTCGTTTCCCTTGTTACCATGTGACTTCTTGCCTACTCACCTTTTTGTCCAAGATTTGTTCCAGGAATTCCGGGCAGGGACAAAAACACAAGCCTCAGTTTATGCCCTGTGTGGGTTGGCCAATGACAGAGTCCCAGTACCCCTTGGGCAGACCGGCTACTTCCAACAGAAGAAAAGAGGTCCCCCTCAAAGGCCCCTCAACTCCCGCCCTGGCTTCAACCTGGCTTTGCCCCATCTTCCCAGGGCCAGTCCAGGACCAAGCCCCAGCCCTGCAGCCCACCGCCAAGCTCTCAGGAGCTCCCCAAGGCCAGTTCCTGATGAATGACAGCAGCCTCTGCACGCTGGAGGACCAAGTCCTCTGTCCCGTTTGCCTGGAGGTGTTCCGCAACCCAGTCACCACGGCCTGCGGGCACAACTTCTGCATGAGCTGCCTGCAGGGCTTCTGGGACTACCAGGCCACCGTGGGCGAGCCCCTCTACTGCCCCCAGTGCCGGGAGAGCTTCCCCACTCGGCCTCGCCTCTGCAAGAACGTCATCCTGGAGGAGATGGTGACCTGCTTCACCCAGGCCAAGGGCCAGACCTTGGGGTCCTCACAGAGCCTGGCCGGGCCCAGGGACGTGCCCTGCGACTTCTGTGCCCCCGAGAAGCTCAAGTCCGTCAAGTCGTGCCTGCAGTGCATGGCCTCCCTGTGCGAGAAGCACCTGCGCAGCCACTTAGAGGACCAGGTGTTCCAAGGGCACCAGCTGCTGGAGCCCGTGTGGGACCTCAAGAGCCGGCTGTGCCGGAAGCACCGCAAGCTCCGGCGGCTGTACTGCCGCACCGAGGGCTGCTGCGTGTGCGGGGCCTGCCTGTTGGAGGAGCACAAGAACCACGACACCGTCCCGCTGGAGGAGATGTGTATAAGAGACAGCAAGAATACTGGAGTAGATAGCCTATCCCTTCTCCAGGGGATCTTCCCGACCCAGGATAAAAAAAAAAAAAAAAAAGCCTGCAGTGCAGGAGACCTGGATTGATTCCTGAGTCAGGCAGATCCCCTGGAGAACGAAATGACAACCCACTCCAGTACTCTTGCCTGGAAAATCCCATGAACAGAGAAGCCTGGCAGGCTACAGTCCATGGGGTCGCAAAGAGTCAGACATGACTTGGTGACTAAACCACCCAAAGTGATGCTCACAAGGGTCCTGGCAAGACATGAAAAAGTGCTGTCAGACTGACGGAATAAGGATCCAGGGAATTCCCTGGCAGTCCAGTGGTTAAGACTCTGCTTCCACTTAGGGGAGCATGGGTTTATCCCTGGTGGGGGAAGATCCCTCATGCGGTGCACAGCAATCAAAAAAATTTAATAAAATGGTTCTTTATTTAAAAAAAAAAAGGATCCAAAGTTATTTGTGATGAATCCTATTTAAAAATTTTTTTGCACAGAAAAAGGAATGGCTGAAAGGTAACATATCAACATACAAACATGTCAGGTTGGGTGAATCCCTTCCTTTTTTTCTATTTTCAAATTATGTGTTCTCCATTTGGATTGCTTTCTTTGTTGGAGTGCTTATATTTGAAACATTCTATCAAACGTATTCTAGAAGTGTGCTATTCCAGCGTAGCCACCTGCAAGAAAGAAGCTTGGGCCAGAATGTAAGGCGACTCACCCCACTGTTCAGTTCAGCTAACACTTTTTTCACAGCAGGACCTTCTCAGCAAAGGGAGAAATGTGTTGATTTACAGCCTGGCACGAGCCGCCGCTTTTGTTGTGGGTCAGCAACAGCTCACAGACGGGTGCCTGGAATCCCACTGTCCTGCAGTAGCTTGTGGACCGTGACAGTGCCCGCCCCGGGGACGTGCTTGTACTCAGTGCCTCAGTCCTGTCTGACTCTCTGCCACCCCATGGACTGCAGCCTGTCAGACTCCACTGTCCTTGGAATTTTTCAGACAAGAATACTGGAGAGGGTTGCCATTTCCTCCTCCAAGGGATTTTCCCGACCCAGGGATCAAACCCGCATCTCCTGAGTGTCTCCTGGTGCAGATTCTTTACCGTTGAGCCTCTGGGGTAGCTGAGACTAAAGGCTTATATGGAAGGACTTGGGGACACAGTTCTGCCTGGACCTGGTGGCACTGCCCCAGGGAGCCAAGGGCTCTGCATCTGATGACCCCTGCTCGCCCCACTGCCCCCCCCCACCCCACCCAGGCTTCTCAAATCACCAAACCCCTCCATAGCTGCTGCTTGTGATCTGAACCCTATGGTCAGAAGCAGAGAACCTGATCCCTAAGAATGGGGAGGCTCCCAGGGAATGAGCGAACAGGAGCAGAGGGGCCCCGAGGGACTTCCCTGAAGGTCCAGTGGTTAGGACTCTGCACTTCCATTTCAGGGGGCATAGGTTCAATCCCTAGTTGGGAAACTAAGATCCTACATACCTCGAAGCCAAAAAAAGGTAGAGGGGTGTCCCTGGGTCATCTGCCCTTCAGCCCTACCCATCCTCATTCTCATTCAGACCTCTTAAGAACATAAGAGGTGGGACTTCCCTGGTGGTCCAGTGGTTAAGAATTTGCCCTGCAATGCAGGGGACACAGGTTCAGTCCTCTTCGGGGAATGAAGATCCCACATGCCACAGCTAGAGAGTCAATGTACTGAAAGGAAAGATCTATGTGCTGCAGCTAAGACCTGATGCAGCTAAATAAGGGTTTTGTTTGTTTGTTTGTTTGTTTGTTTTAAGAGGTGTGTTTCTTCTGAGCTCTGACATGGGACTGCCCACAGAGGGCTTCTGCTAGGGCACCTCTCTGAATCACCGGCCCGCTCCTCTTCCCCCTCACCCTCTCACCCCAGGTCGAAGTTCGGAAGGTCCAGGCCAATGTGGAGAACCAGATGCTGATCATCACCTCCGACAGTCAAAAGCACCGGGGCCAGGTGGCTTTTCTCTCGGTAAGGAATTTTTCAGACAAGAATACTGGAGAGGGTTGCCATTTCCTCCTCCAAGGGATTTTCCCGACCCAGGGATCAAACCCGCATCTCCTGAGTGTCTCCTGGTGCAGATTCTTTACCGTTGAGCCTCTGGGGTAGCTGAGACTAAAGGCTTATATGGAAGGACTTGGGGACACAGTTCTGCCTGGACCTGGTGGCACTGCCCCAGGGAGCCAAGGGCTCTGCATCTGATGACCCCTGCTCGCCCCACTGCCCCCCACCACCCCACCCAGGCTTCTCAAATCACCAAACCCCTCCATAGCTGCTGCTTGTGATCTGAACCCTATGGTCAGAAGCAGAGAACCTGATCCCTAAGAATGGGGAGGCTCCCAGGGAATGAGCGAACAGGAGCAGAGGGGCCCCGAGGGACTTCCCTGAAGGTCCAGTGGTTAGGACTCTGCACTTCCATTTCAGGGGGCATAGGTTCAATCCCTAGTTGGGAAACTAAGATCCTACATACCTCGAAGCCAAAAAAAGGTAGAGGGGTGTCCCTGGGTCATCTGCCCTTCAGCCCTACCCATCCTCATTCTCATTCAGACCTCTTAAGAACATAAGAGGTGGGACTTCCCTGGTGGTCCAGTGGTTAAGAATTTGCCCTGCAATGCAGGGGACACAGGTTCAGTCCTCTTCGGGGAATGAAGATCCCACATGCCACAGCTAGAGAGTCAATGTACTGAAAGGAAAGATCTATGTGCTGCAGCTAAGACCTGAGCAGCTAAATAAGGGTTTTGTTTGTTTGTTTGTTTGTTTGTTTTAAGAGGTGTGTTTCTTCTGAGCTCTGACGTGGGACTGCCCACAGAGGGCTTCTGCTAGGGCACCTCTCTGAATCACCGGCCCGCTCCTCTTCCCCCTCACCCTCTCACCCCAGGTCGAAGTTCGGAAGGTCCAGGCCAATGTGGAGAACCAGATGCTGATCATCACCTCCGACAGTCAAAAGCACCGGGGCCAGGTGGCTTTTCTCTCGGTAAGCTTTGCCCATTGCCACCTCCAGCCCAGGCTTTCCCAGCACCCTGCTTCAGGCTGAGGGGGCCTCTCAAGGGCTTGGAGTGGATGCTGTGGGGCCAGGCAAACAGAGAGGTGGTGCCTCGGCCAGCTCTGGGCCCTGACAGGAGGGTGAGGAGCTGGGGCTCAAAGACACCTCTCTGCCCCTCCGCCCCTGCCCCCAGAAATTGATCCAGACAACTCGGGACGAGGTGAATGCCACCTTCTCAGAGATCATCCAGGAGATCAAACAGATGCAGATGAAGGTGCTGGATTTCGTGGAGAAAGAGGAGGCCACCGCCCTGGGGAAGCTGGGCGGCTCCATCCAGCAGAGTCACAACCGGCTCCTGAGGCTGGAGGGGGACAGCATCTGGCTCCGCAGCCTGCTCGCCAACCGCAGCGACCAGCAGTTTCTGCAGGCAAGGCCCCTCCCTGCCCCCACCGCCCAGGCCCATCGCAACGCCCACTGGACTGCAGGGGCTCTGATAGCCCTAACTCAGATGCCCAAAAAGCCAGGAGGAGGGGAGAAGGCTGTCCGGGTTTGAACATGGGCAGCCTTCCCACCTGCCTCCTGGTTCTGGGGAACCGCTAAGCCCCTGGCCCTTGCCTGGGGCCTGGCTAACAAGTGGTACTGCCAGCCCCTCCCTGCCTGCAGGAGTTGCCCAGGCTGAAGCACTTCCCTGCCTGCGTGGAGCCCCTGATGGGCACCAACTGCGAGGAGAAGCAGAGCTTCCTCCAGCTGCCAGAGGCCTGGCGGAGCTCCGGACCCGACTGGTGGACATGGGTCTCAGCTTCATCAACCAGCTCCTCCTGAAGGGTTAGTTAGAACCTGCTTGCCTGGGGCGACTGGAGACCCACTTGCCTTCTGGGGATGAGCTGCTCCGAGGGCAGCGGTTGGGATTCTGGGCACTTGTAAGAGAGCCAGGCCTGTCTGTGTGCGCCTTGTCCAGGTGACTCAACCTCCTGAAAGCCCATGTCTCTCTCTGGAAGGGCCCTGGGCTGTGAAAGTGTCCTCAGCAAAGCCCCTCCGTCTTTCCCAGGCATTAAGATGAACTCCTATGAGGTGCTGCCCCCGGATGTGGACAGGAAAATACTTCTCAAGTGTGAGTCCTCAGTCCTGGGATCCAGCCCCAAGGGTGGGAAGGAAAGGAACAGGGCCGTTGGTTGCCCGACCGACCCAGCCCCACCTCCATTCAGACCAGAGCTCCAGAGAGCTGCCAGGTCTCTCCTGCTCTGACCTTGCACTCTGGACTAGAGACCTCAGAAGGCCTGTGACTCCACGGCCCTGAGAGGAAGAGGAGGCTGTCCTGTCCCACGGCCACGGGTGGCAGGGCCTCCACCAACACCCAGTGGCCGGCTCTGCAGCCCTCTGGGGCCCTGATGTGGCTCAGGCTCTGCCCTCAGCTGGGTGCCTGCCGACCTCCCCTGGACTTTAGCCAAGCCAGCTTGAATGACCCTTCTACAGTCAGGCTCCCTTTTCAGTTAATGTCCCTGCAGCCCCTCTCCCAGCCTGGGTGAGGGACCAAGTGACTCTCTAAGAAATCATCAGTGATGTCTCTGAGGTCTCCAGGGTCACAGCTGATGAACCTTCTGATGACCTCTTCTGAGCAACCGCCTCCAGGAGCCCCTGACGCTCCCGCAGCCCCACCCAGTCTTGTGTCCTGCACAAACTGGAAAGGGGGTCCTTTAGGGTGGGAGGAGGCAGACAGGGGGACTCTTGGTTGTCCACCTCTCTAGGAAGGCAGGCCTCTGGACAGCGCCCAGCCAGCCAATGTCCACCACTGCGGGCGGGAGTTGAAGACTTAGAGAGGGGAATGGAGGGGCCAGTCTTGGGAGCTAGGGGTGGACCTAGACCACCGCTCTCTAGACCTCCAGCCCTCTGCTCCCTGGCCCGCGGACCCTAGCCCCCTTTTCCATACCCCCTCGGCCCAGGTTACTGCAACCTGAACTTCGACCCCACCACAGCCAGTGAGGAGCTCTTCCTGTTCAAGGAGACCCACTCGGTGCTGAACCTGGGCATCCTCCTGGAGCCCTTCGCGGCGGGCGGCCCCTTCCCGGGCTTCAAGCAGTGGCCGCAGGTGCTGTGCTCGCGGGGCCTGGCCGAGGGCCGCCACTACTGGGAGGCCGACGTGTCCAACTCGTGGGTGTGCCTGGGCGTCACCTACCGGCGCAGCCCCCCGCTCGGCGGCCGCCCGCGCCGCAACATCGTCTATCTGCTGGGCCGCAACCCCTACTCGTGGTGCCTGGAGTGGGACTCGCTCAAGTTCTCTGTGTGGCACAACAACACGCAGACGGTGCTGCGCGGCGGCTGCCACCGCACGCTCGGCGTGCTGCTCGACTGCACGGCGGGCTGCCTCTCCTTCTACGGCGTGGCGGGCGGCGTGAGCCTCCTCTATCGCTTCCTAGCCTCCTTCCTGGAGCCGCTCTACCCCGCCGTCATGGTCAGCAGCGGCGCCTCGGTCACGCTCAAGCAGCGCCCCTCCGAGGCCTAGGCCAATAAAGCTGGACTCGAGCGCTGGCTGCACCCGCGGGGAGGAGCGCGCCGAGGAGGGTGGCTGGCCCCGAGGGGTCCCCTGGCCCGGGGGTGGAGGGGCGGGCGGCGAACCAGCCTCCGACCGGCTGCCTGGATTTCACCAGCGAGGACCACCCAAAGGGTCCCGGGAGGTCCTTGAGATCCCCGAAAACAGGCCGATCCTCCCGTCCCCATTGTCACGGGAGAAGGGGCTCTGAACCAGGCTGGCGATCCCCCTGGGACTGGGGACAGCCCGGTGGCCTCCAAGGGGGCGATTGCTGACCAGGTTGCTCGGCCTTCCCACCCGTGAGCTGCCAAGCCCCGTCAGAGGGTCTCAGGTTGCCCAGGAGTGGGCGGGGCTCCTCCCCGCAGGTGACTCCTCCTCCGTAAGTGGCCAGAGGGAGAGTTGGCACCTGAGCCAGGGTGGGTAGAGGTGTTCTGAGTTACTGGCTTACCTGGAGGCTAGGGAGTTAAGCCGAGGAAGCATGACTGTGTCAGACCTCCCTCCCCAAAAGGCTGAGAGCCTCGGTCCAGACGGGGCTGGGGTCCCCATTCCTCTGCCCAGCAAGAGTTTTTCTCACACGGCTGGTGTTTCGCAGCTGAGGAGCATGTGGAACTGAAGCTCTCCGGGTGGGTGGGTGCCTGGAAGCTGCTCTCCCCGCCCCCCAGCCTTAAGCCCACTGCACACAGCTCCCCTGGGTAGCACTGCCTGGAAGCCAAGGAGCCTCATTCACAGCCAGGTCTCTTCCATCTGACCTGCCCAGCCAAGCCAGACCGTGTGGAAGTCACAGGGAGAGGCTGGGCCGTGCCCTCCAACCACAGCAGCTGTGTGACCGGGGACTCGGCCCCTCTAGGGAAGCAGCCTGGACATTTCCAGCCTCGACCAGTCACTTGTTCCTGTGGCTTCTCATGCAGGGGGACCCCAGTAGGGTTAATGATTGGCTCAGAAGAGGAAATGAGATAGTCACAGGGGAGAAAACTCCCTGGAGCAACGTGGTCCGGAACCAGGGCGTGCCTGAATTCCATCCCCACCTGGCTTGTCGCCAGAGACGTCAGTGACCCTTGTTTCTCACTCTGGGGCCTGGCAGGGTGGCTGACTGGCAGGTAGAAGATGCGCTGGGCTGGCCTCACAGAGCAGGGCACCCTGTGGCTGCTCTGACCCTGGGCTGTGGTTCTGTTGACCTTCCTCCCTGAGGCTCCACTCAGCACCAGTCCAGTAACTTCCGTTCCTCACCAGTGCTACTGGTGTGGATGGGTAGAAATGAAACGTATACCTTTTCCCTTTGAGGGGAAAGCTTGCATGCCAAAGTGCTTAAATCTTGCTCCCCACTCCCCCAAATCAATCCATGGACTGAGGTCAGGAAAGGCTGAGGGGGACTTCCCTGGCGGTCTAGTGGCTAAGACACTGAGCTCCCAGTGCAGGGGGCCCAGGTTCGACCCCTGGTAGGGGAACTAGAACCCACGTGCAGCAACTAAAGATTCCGTGATGAAGATCAAAGGTGCTGCAACTAGGGCCTGTCGCAGCCAGATAAAAATTTTAAATGCTGAGAAGGTAAAAAGTGTGACCCAAGGAGACAAGGGCCAACTCCACAGATACGAGTCCTTCCCCATGGGGGAGCCGATGGAGGGGCCTCCCTCACCAGCTCCTCCAGCTCTGAAGGAGCCTTCCCGTGGTGTGTGATGCTGGAGCCTGATATCCTTAGGTACACGCTGGTGTGAAACCCACATCAAAGGCATGTTACTTGTCTGCTCAAACAGTTTCCCAAATTCTAAGCCCCCGGGGATCCACAATAGTAGTCCTGGTGTGTGTGGCGGAGGGGGTGGTCATCAGATGCTCAGCCAGTATTTCAGAAAGCCAAACAGCAAGCAGGCCTGTGTGGCAGTGAGGCTGATTAAGAAACCAAAATGTTGGGGTTCTTGGCTCAGCATTGGCCTCCTGGGTGAATATATCATAGCGGGTGATTCAGGGTGCAGAATCAGCCAGAGCTCTTCCATGATCCACATGGGTGAGCCCTGGCCTCATCCTTTCCCCGTGAAGAGACCAAGGAAGGCACTGTCCCTAGACTGCCACCCACATTCTTCTCATGCCTTCCTGCTCCTGCCTTAACACAATGAAATTTTTTTAATGCGAATCCAAACAGACTGTAAACTAATCTTTCCAAGTGTTATTTCACTTAAAAAATTCCTGTGTCATTTCTCACAAGAAGATTATGTTCTTATATTACTTGGGCAATTTTTAAAATATATATATTTTGCATATTTGGTAAAAGTAATTTTGCTTTTATTTAACAAACACGTAATGCCTACTGCACACCAGGGGCCCTGTTCATAGCAAATGGAATGTGATGGCAAAACTGAGCTCATTTACTTCTAATAACAACCCCCACCCTGCGCAGGAGGAAACAGGATAAGAAGTGCCTTGTTCAAGATCACGAAGGCACATGAATTGAGGAGCCAGATTCAAACCCAGACAGTCTGCTTATTCAATCACGATGCTACACCACCCCTCCAATAGCACATTCACTGTAGAAAATTTACAAAATATAGAAATGCAAAAGAAAATAAAATATTCCGAGGCTTCTCTGTTGGCTTAGTGGTAAAGAATTTGCCTGCCAATACAAGGAACCCGAGTTCCATCCCTGGTTGGGAAAACCCCGCATTCCAAGGGACAGCTAAGCCAGGCACCACAACTACTGAGCCCAAGCACTCCAGGGCGCGTGAGCTGCAGCTGAGCCCGGTTACACTAGAGATCATGTTCTGCAATAAAAGAATTAACGACAGTGAGAAACCCTTGCCCCACAACTAGACAGCAAACCCGTCCCCGCCCCCGCCCCGTTCTCCACAACTAGAGAAAGCCGGAGCACAGCAGGGAAGACCCAGCATAGCCAAAGATAATTTTTTTTTTTTAAAGAAGATATTCCTACCATAATCCTTACCACCTCTCTGCAGAGATAACCTCTCCTGGAGAATTTCCTTGCAGTCTTCTTTTGTTATAAAGATGTAGCTGTTGTAGCTAGAAGACACAACTATCATGCATTTTCCAAAGTTACTTTCAAAACGTAACATGACATAAAGTCACATCCTACACATCTGTCCTACAGCTTTGTTTTATCTTTAACTCCTTCCCTGATTCCCTCTAGAGGTGGGTGGCAAGTGGCAGCCCAGCCGAAGTCAAAGATGTTGCTTCCTGGATGTTACCAAGAGTTTAACCCAAACTCATGGGGTGGGAGGGTGAAAGGACGGAGCTGGAGGGCCCTGGTAGCAGCAAAGGTTTCCATCCATCTCGTCATTCCATTGCACAGGTGAGGACAGAGCAGGAAGCAGGACCAGCTGGCAGGAGCCTCGGGAAGGAGTCTTAACTCTTCTCTCCCTCACGAGAGGGTGTGTGCAGGCTGGAGGTGGAAGGGAGGGGACATTTGTGGGAGCCTCTGGTAGAGGCCCTGCCTGTAATGCAGTAGCTCCTGGAGGGCTGTCAGGAGCATCTCCCCTAAGCCCGCAGAAGCACAACCCCTACAGTTTTCTTCCATGAGAAAGGCAGTCTGTTGGGGACCCGGACCGAGTCCCACCAGCTCTACAGAGGTACGCCGGTCTTCCCTGGTGGCTCAGTGGTAAAGAATCCACCTGCCAGTGCAGGAGACAGAGGTTCGATCCCTGGTCAGGGAAGATCCCACATGACTAAACCCATCCGTCACAACTATTGAGCCTGTGCTCTAGACCCTGAGAAACCAAACTACTGAAGCCTGCCAGCCTAGAACCCATGCTCCACAAGCGAAGCCGCCACAGTGCGAAACCCATGCATGACAACAAAGTAGCCCGGCTCGACGTAACTAGGGAAAGCCCACGCGGCAACAGGGCCCAGCACAGCCAAAAATAAACAAAATATAAAAATAGAAAATAAAGAAGTAAACCATCTCCAGCCTTCCCCGCTGACCCAATCCCATCCCCACTCCCACCCCAGCTCCTTGCCTTGAATAGCAGCAGTTCTCACGGACTGCGTCACCAGCCCCACTCCATTCTACTCTTCAACTTGACTCACCTCCCACCCTTTGCCCCTGCCATCCCCTCTGCTGGGAGCTTGCTTCCACCCTCACCCCCTACCTTATTCTTCCTCCTCGTTACTTCTTTTCTTTTTGGCTGAGCCCTACAGCATGTGGGATCTTAGTTCTGCAATGAAGAATTCCCTCAAATGAGTCTTAAGGACTAAGGAGGAGAAAGTAACAAGCGATGAGAAGGAGGGACCACCTCTTTGGTGGTCCAGTGGCTAAGACTCTGAACTCCTAATGCAGAGGACCTAGATTCCATCCCTGGTCAATGAACTAGATCCCACATGACAACTAAAAATCCTGCATTCTGCAGCTAAGACCCAGTGCAGCCAAAAAACAAAAACCCGAGGAAACAGTTAAAAAAAAAACAAACTAACTAAGACATGTTTTGCCCCAGGAAGCCACTCGCAAACCCTCTTCTCCCTAAGCCAGGTGGGCTCTCCCCTCTCCTGCCATCACTTTCTGCATGCATCCCTCCTGGCACCCACCTTGTTTCATGTGGGAATTCTCCATCAGACCAGCTGCATGCTAGGTATGTCATGCTGGTCTCTCTTGCTTAGCACATGCCTGCCACATGTGAAAGTATGAAAGTAACTCAGTTGTGTCCAACTCTTTGTGACCCTGTGGACTGTAGCCCACCAGACTCCTCTGTCCGTGAGATTCTCCAGGCAAGAATACTGGAGTGTATTCCATTCTCCAGGAAATCTTCCTGACCCAGGGATTGAACCTGAGTCTCCTTCATTGCAGGCAGATTCTTTACCATCTGAGCCAGCGCTTAATTGATATTGACCTAAGGACTGAAGGAACGCTTCCAGCGGTCAGATGGTGGAAGCCACCGCTATCCTTTCCTGGGTCAGGCTGGGCTGGCTGGGTGCAAGTGGCCCAGGAATGGCCGCTCACCTGGTTCCTTCTTCCTTTGCATCCTTTTCTCCCTCCTGAAGCCAGGTCCATGTGCCCACTGCATCCAGATAGATGCAAAGGGCCTGTGTATTCTTCCCTGGTTTCCATCTCAACCTCCCTTCTAGCCTCAAGATTCTTTGAGGCTGAGGGCCCTCCAGCAGGTGTGTGAGGGGAGAGACACAGACCTCTCTGGCCTCTGCTGATCTGTAGGAAAGCATGGATTGAGATATCACTTGTGTTTTCTGAAGATTATACAACTCCCAGGGCTTTTCAAACCAGATGGTTGGAAAACATGGTGCATTTCGGGTAGAGCCAAGACTAGGATGAAGCGAGTGAGACCCTCACCAGGGGCTCGGCATTTAAGTGCCCACATGTGGGCTCAGTTGCTCAGTCGTGTCCGACTCTTTGCAACCCCATGGACTGTAGCCCGCCAGGCTTCTCTGTCTATGAGATTTTCCCAGCAAGAGTATTGGAGTGGGTTCTCATTTCCTTTTCCAGGGGATCTTCCCAACCCAAGGATTGCACCCACGTCTCCTGTATTGGCAGGTGGATTTGTCACGAGTGTACGCTCCTCGGTTTTTGTTCCATCACAACAAAGATTTGGAGTGACGGGCATTGAAGCCCCCTTGGCCCGTCACAGCTCTCAGGCCTTGGATAGACCGTGTTACAGCTCTCAGGTCTCGAATGGACCATGTTATAGCTCTTAGACAAATCAGTGCTACAGCTCAGTGTTACAGCTCTATTTTATTTAGAAGACAGCAGGAAAATCCATCTTCGAGGCGTGAGGGCACATCGATCCAAAGACGTGAAGAGAAGAGTGCCCAGCGCTCGGGAGAGGGCGAGAGCGAGAGCGAGCTCTGGCTCCTCTTTGTGTGTGTTTCTCTCTCCCTGGGCCTGTCCTATGTAAACTGGGCCAGCCAGGAGTGTTGTTTGTTTCACCTGAGGTCCCCACTCCGGTCCTCGGACCTTCCTTTGTTCTATTTTCGCGGGCTTTTCCCTTCCTTGTCTTTTAGCCAGCGCCATTTTGGACTCCTTTTCCCTATTCTACCTAACAGATTCTTTACCACTGAGCCGCTTGGGAATCCTTCAGGATTTAAGGGGAGGAGGCAAAACACTCAGGAAACAAGATAAATAATATTTAAGGCAATATTTCACCAAATCAAAATTAATGCAAAAATCTATGGTGGACAGAATATCAAAATTGTACATAAAGACTCATCTTTGGGGAATTCCCCAGCAGTCTAGTGGTTAGGACTCTGCTCTTTCACTGCCAAAGGCATGGGTTCAGTCCCTGATAAGGGAACTAGGATCCGGCAAGCTGGGCAGCATGGCCTAGAAGAAGGAAAAGGACGCCTTTGTAATGACCTGACCCATTGCTTGTACTACCTGCCACGTACCACTTGCACTAGTCTCAGCCCTGATTCCAACAAAATTTTACTCATGAAACCATTGACCACTCCATTGGTACTTTTTTTTTTAAGGCTGCTCTGTGTGGCATATGGGATGTTAGTTCCTTGACCAGGGATTGAACGCATTGCTGCATTGAGAGCTCAGAGCCTTAACCACTGGCCCACCAGGGAAGTCCCACTGAGCATACATTATTGGTCTGATTTTCTGAAAATATTACCTTTAACTTATTATTAGGTTTTTGGTATGTATTTTAAGAATTATTTTTGTATTTATATTTTGGCTGCACTGGGGCTTCGTTGCCGCACGCTGGCTTTCTCTAGTTGCAGCAAGCAGGGGGCTACTCTCTAGTGTCCGTGCCCAGGCTTCTCATTGAGACGGCTTCTCCTGGTGCTCAGCGGAGGCTCCTGGGCTTAGCTGCCCTGTGGCCCATGGGAGCTTCCTGATCCAGGGGTCGGACCTGTGTCCCCTGCGTTGGCAAGCAGATTCTTCACCAAGGCAAAACACTCAGGAAACAAGATATATAATATTTAAGGCAATATTTCACCAAATCAAAATTAATGCAAAAATCTATGGTGAACAGAATATCAAAATTGTACATAAAGACTCATCTTTGGGGAATTCCCCAGCAGTCTAGTGGTTAGGACTCTGCTCTTTCACTGCCAAAGGCATGGGTTCAGTCCCTGATAAGGGAACTAGGATCCGGCAAGCTGGGCAGCATGGCCTAGAAGAAGGAAAAGGACGCCTTTGTAATGACCTGACCCATTGCTTGTACTACCTGCCACGTACCACTTGCACTGGTCTCAGCCCTGATTCCAACAAAATTTTACTCATGAAACCATTGACCACTCCATTGGTACTTTTTTTTTTAAGGCTGCTCTGTGTGGCATATGGGATGTTAGTTCCTTGACCAGGGATTGAACGCATTGCTGCATTGAGAGCTCAGAGCCTTAACCACTGGCCCACCAGGGAAGTCCCACTGAGCATACATTATTGGTCTGATTTTCTGAAAATATTACCTTTAACTTATTATTAGGTTTTTGGTATGTATTTTAAGAATTATTTTTGTATTTATATTTTGGCTGCACTGGGGCTTCGTTGCCGCACGATGGCTTTCTCTAGTTGCAGCAAGCAGGGGGCTACTCTCTAGTGTCCGTGCCCAGGCTTCTCATTGAGACGGCTTCTCCTGGTGCTCAGCGGAGGCTCCTGGGCTTAGCTGCCCTGTGGCCCATGGGAGCTTCCTGATCCAGGGGTCGGACCTGTGTCCCCTGCGTTGGCAAGCAGATTCTTCACCACTGGATCACCAGGGAAGTTATTATTTATCTTGTTTACTGACTTTTGCTGGTGTCCCTGTAAATTTTGAATCCCAGGCAAGCGCTTCTTCACTCATCTCACCCCAGACAGGGGTTTCACGTGTGAATCTGAGTAAACTGAGAGACAGGCTTGGAGGGGCCTTGTGGGCACACCAGGGGCAGTGGGTGCTGGTGTTAATGGCAAGTTCTGGCTGATGCTGGGCTTCAGGGTCACTGGAGTACACGAGTGACGGTGCCAGCTTGGATATCTGGGCTGAACATAGAGCGTGTGGAGGGGTCAGTATAAAGGTGGTGGTGGGAGCTACAGTTGGGGAGTGAGGAGAGAAGAGAGGGTGAAGGTCAGAGTCTGGGGGAACTCTGCCATTCAAAGGTGAAGTGCAGGGACTTCGCTGGTGGCCCGATGGCTAAGATGCTACACTTCCTACGCAGGGTGCCTGGGTTGGATCCCTGGTCAGGAACCTAGATCTCACCTGCCTCAACTGAAGATCCTGCATGCTGCAACTAAGACCCAGCGCAGCCAAAATAAATAAATGGATAAACATTTTAAGAAAGAAAGAGCTCTTTCTGCCTCTGTCTTGGCTGCCAGAATGGTGCTCACGAGTGTCCTGACCGACACGCTCAAGCGTATCAACAACACCAGAAAGGGAAGCGAATGCCAGGTGCTTGTTAGGCCGTGCTCCAGAGTCACGGTCAGGCTTCTAATTGTGATGACGAAGCATGGTTACCTCGGTGAACTTGACATCATCGATGATCACAGGCTGGGAAACGTTGCTGTGAGCCTCACCAGCTGGTTGAATAAGCGTGGAGTGATCAGCCCCAGATTTGATGTGCACCTCAAAGATCTAGAAGAATGGCAGAATAACCTGTTACCAGCTCGTTGATTTGTCCTGACACTGTCCTGACAGCCTCAGCTGGCATCACGGACCGTGAAGAAGCAAGACGAAAATGTACAGGAGGGAAAAAAAAATCCTTGGATCCTTTTTCTAGGGATGGACTGCATACAAATAAAATGCTTCAGAGGAAAAAAAAAATGACCGAGCAGGGACTTCCCTGGTGGTGCAGTGGTTAAGGCGCCATGCTTCCAACGCAGGGGATGTGAGCTCGAACACTGGTTGGGAAACAATGATCCCGAGTGCTGTTCGATGCAACCAAACACACAGATAAACAGAAGCAAAGGTCAAGAGCAAACATCACAGGCGGCCAGGGGCACGAGAGGAAGCCCAGGAGAGAGAGATGTTCCACAAACCACAGAAAGAGCTGATTTCAAGGAGGGAGGGACCAGTGTGGTCTGATGCTTCAGGCAGATCAGGACTAGACGTGCTCATTGGATGTGAGCTCACGGGGTGGGAATGGTGAGTGGGGCAGAAGTTTGCCGTAGAGAGCGGAGGGCGACCGGAGGCGTCAGGCTATGGAGGGGTGAGGGTGGGAGCCCAAGGCGGGTATGAAGAGAAGGAGGGTAGATTTTTGTTCTGGTTTCATTTTAGGAGAGGCTCGAGCTTGTTTGAATGCCAGTCTCACACAACAGCCTGCCTGCATGACGATCTGAAATTGCTCTGCGTAGATCTGTGCCCAGTAGAAATTCTAGATTTAGAGGAAATGCTTAAAAAAAAAAAAAGCCAGTTTCCAAGGGAAGAATAAGGGTCAGGGGGAGAGGGCAGCCTAGGAACATGAGGGAAGACCCCTCAGAGGAGGTGGACCTGGGGCTGCATCCTGAAGATGAGTGTCTCCCTCAGGCCACAAATGCCCACTGGGCACCTGAACCGGGTTGAATAGAATCTCCCCCAAGTTCATGTCCATGCAGAACCTCAGGATGTGACTTTATTTAGAAACAGGTTTTTGCAGACGTCATTAGTTAAGAGAGAGTTGTACTGTAGAGGGCCTCCCACGTGGTGCAATGGTAAAGAATCCACCTGCCAACGCAAGAGACATGGGTTTGATCCCTGGAGAGGGAAATGGCAACCCACTCCAGTATTCTCACCTGGAGAATCCCGTGGAGACAGGAGCCTGGCGGGCCACAGTCCATGGGGTTTCAAAGAATTGGACACAACTGAGCGCACGCACACACACATACTGGAGTAGGGTGGACCCTAATCCAATGCCCAGTGTCCTCATAAGAGAAAACAGAGACATGGAGACATTCAGTTACAGAGAGAAGACGGAACAGAGAGAGAGGGATGCAGCTGCAAGCCAAGGATCGCCGGCAGCCACCAGAATTCGGGAAGGATGGGTGGGCTGGACTCCCTCTCAGAGCCTTCCGAGGGAGCTGACTCTGCCCAGCATCCTGACCTCAGACCTCTGGCCTCCAGAATGGGGAGAGAATACAGTTCTGTTGCCTTGGCCTTCCACCCCCGCCCTGAACCGCCCCCTCAGCCCCTCGTTCGTGGTCCTTTGCCTGACGGCCACAGGAAACCAACACACCACCTGCTGAGTGTCTGGCTCGGTGCTCTTCCAGGCGCTGGAGATACCGAAGCAGGTGGCTCCCCCAGGCTCTCAGAAAGCTGCGCCTATCTGGGGCCACCAGGATGTTCCAGAGGGGGTGTCACTTGGCCTTCATCCTTGCAAGCTGTAGAGGTTATCCAGAGCGATGGGAAAGCAGGGAGGTGGGAAAGCAGGGAGGTGGCTGGAGCAAAGCAAGGGATGGGACCGGCGGGCCGTAGGGAACCGGAACAGGTGGCGTGCTCTGGCCACCCCAGAGGGAGACAGGCCTTCAGGGAAATGGCATGATTTTTTTTTGCTTGCTGCCACACTACTTGCAGAATCTTTTCTTTGACTGCCCTGGGTCTTAGTTGCATCATGTAGGACCTAGTTCACTGACCAAGGATCAAACCTGGGCTGAATGCATTGGAGCTTATAGTCTCAACTACTGGACCACCAGGGAAGTCCCCCGTCTTATTTTTTCTGGCTGTGCTGGGTCTTCGCTGCTATAGGGGCTTTTCTCTCATTGTGCTGTGCGGGGTCTGCTCTCTAGATGTGATAGGAAGGCTTCTCATTGCTGTGGCTTCTCTTGTTACAGCGAGCACAGGCTCTGTGAACGTGGGATCTTCCTGCCCAGGAATCGAACCCGTGTCTCCTGTATTGGCAGGTGGATTCTTTACCACTGAGCCACCAGACAAGCTTCCCCTTCCCATCCAGGTTTTTTAAAAAATATTTATTTATTTACTTTTGGCTTCAGCAGGCTTCCTTGACCCACACGCAGCATGTGGGATTTTAGTTCCCTGACTAGGAATTGAAATCGCATCCCCTGCATTGCAAGGCGGATTCTTCACCACTGGACCACCAGAGAAGTCCCCACCCAGTTTATTTTTAAATGGACAGTTTTGAGCATATCAGGGCAGCCCGGGCAGGGAGAACCAGGGGCTCCAGGGCCAGGCTGAGTGGGGCCAAGAGGAAGGGTGTTGGGTGTGAAGTGAGGGCCTGAGGGGTGGCATCTGAGTGCAGAAACACGTGTGGGGTGGGAATGGGCGAGGAGGCGAATCCTCGGGGCCAGCTCTCAGGCGTGTGCGCTGGAGTGCTGGGATACGAGTGTGCAGAACAGAGCCTGCCGGGGTGCTGGCAGAGTGTCCTGTGAACTCCAAGCCAGCACGGCCTTCCAGTGCAGCCCTGAAAAGCGAGATGCCTTTTTTTTTTTTTTAGTGTCACTTGGCCTTCATCCTTGCAAGCTGTAGAGGTTATCCAGAGCGATGGGAAAGCAGGGAGGTGGGAAAGCAGGGAGGTGGCTGGAGCAAAGTAAGGGATGGGACCGGCGGGCCGTAGGGAACCGGAACAGGTGGCGTGCTCTGGCCACCCCAGAGGGAGACAGGCCTTCAGGGAAATGGCATGATTTTTTTTTGCTTGCTGCCACACTACTTGCAGAATCTTTTCTTTGACTGCCCTGGGTCTTAGTTGCATCATGTAGGACCTAGTTCACTGACCAAGGATCAAACCTGGGCTGAATGCATTGGAGCTTATAGTCTCAACTACTGGACCACCAGGGAAGTCCCCCGTCTTATTTTTTCTGGCTGTGCTGGGTCTTCGCTGCTATAAGGGCTTTTCTCTCATTGTGCTGTGCGGGGTCTGCTCTCTAGATGTGATAGGAAGGCTTCTCATTGCTGTGGCTTCTCTTGTTACAGCGAGCACAGGCTCTGTGAACGTGGGATCTTCCTGCCCAGGAATCGAACCCGTGTCTCCTGAATTGGCAGGTGGATTCTTTACCACTGAGCCACCAGACAAGCTTCCCCTTCCCATCCAGGTTTTTTAAAAAATATTTATTTATTTACTTTTGGCTTCAGCAGGCTTCCTTGACCCACACGCAGCATGTGGGATTTTAGTTCCCTGACTAGGAATTGAAATCGCATCCCCTGCATTGCAAGGCGGATTCTTCACCACTGGACCACCAGAGAAGTCCCCACCCAGTTTATTTTTAAATGGACAGTTTTGAGCATATCAGGGCAGCCGGGCAGGGAGAACCAGGGGCTCCAGGGCCAGGCTGAGTGGGGCCAAGAGGAAGGGTGTTGGGTGTGAAGTGAGGGCCTGAGGGGTGGCATCTGAGTGCAGAAACACGTGTGGGGTGGGAATGGGCGAGGAGGCGAATCCTCGGGGCCAGCTCTCAGGCGTGTGCGCTGGAGTGCTGGGATACGAGTGTGCAGAACAGAGCCTGCCGGGGTGCTGGCAGAGTGTCCTGTGAACTCCAAGCCAGCACGGCCTTCCAGTGCAGCCCTGAAAAGCGAGATGCCTTTTTTTTTTTTTTGGCTGCACCATGGGGCGTGTGGGATCTTAGTTCCCTGACTAGGGATCAAACCCAGGCTCTCTGCATTGGAAGCAGAGTCTTAACCACTGGGAAGCCAAGGAAGTCCCCAAAGTGGGGAGGGTTTTGGAAGATGGTTCTGCCATTTCAGGCAGAGAGGCTGAGGAGAGAGAGCTGTTGAGGTTCAGTGTGTGAGCTGTGTGGGCCTGAAGGGGCCCCAGCTTCAGGAAGAGATAAAACATCTGAGCAAGATCTCAAAGAGAAGAGGCAGTAGAATTAAGCTCAGCTGGATATGAAAATGAAAGCCAAGGGGAAGGAAGGAGGCCCTGGATGGGATGGAGTCAGAGAACAGAGGAAGGGCCTGGACTGAAGAGGAAGCTGCTGTGGGCAGTGTAGGGACAGGCTCAGTTCCGGTGACAGTGAGAAAATCTCAAGAAGGGCCTGGAGCTCCAGAAACGGCGATAGCGTGGAGGAGAGACCCTGGGTAAGAAACGCAAAAGGAGGACTTCCCCGGTAGTGCAGGGGTTAAGACTCTGGGTCCCCATTGCAGGGGGCACAAGTTCAGTCCCTACTCAGGGAAGTTCCACCTGCCTTGCAGTGCAGCCAAATAAAAGAGAGAGAGGAGAAAGCTGGAGAAGAGTGAGGGGCTGGAGTGGAGGGGAGGCTGGGGTACTAGGTACCCCAGCATTAGGTCTCCAGCTATGGTCAGTCCTGGGAGAGACTTGGCCCCTCGATTTAAGTTTAGGAGGATCTTTGGGGGATATAGCGAGCTGGGTGGCATGGCCCAGGCCTCTGGGGCCAGCTGACAAGTTGACACAGGCCCTGGCAGAGGAGGGCAAGCAGGCAGAGGAGGGTGACAGGCAGAAGGTAGGAAAGGGACAGAGCTGGTGGAGTAGGAGAGGGACCTGCGAACAGGAACGTGCCCAGGGGCCCAGTGCCAGCAGCGTCCAGAAGAGCCTGAATGGATTGTCCCCACTAACCCAGCAGAGGGCACTCTGTCCATGCCAAGGATACCGCAGGGTCACGGGCACAGGCCAAGACCCGGAGAGAGGGGCAGAGGGACCAGCATCCCATCCTGGAGCTTCTAAAAAATTAAAATATCTTTAGAGACTTCCCTGGTGGTCCAGTGGTTAAGACTCCCAAAGCAGGGGGCATGGGTTTGATCCCAGGTTGGAGAATTAAGATCCTCCATGGTGCATAGTATGGCCTTATATATATATATATATAAAAGGATCCCAAGACCCTGGAATGAGGGACTGACTTGGGGTGGGCAATACCACTCCTTCACCAAGCCAATAAGGTAGTATCTGAACAGTACTTAAAACCTCCTCCACACATGGTGACCCTTATTGTTATATTCTATGCTACATCCTGTGTTAAGGGCTGGGGCAATGTTGATCAACTGGGCAAGAAAGTTCCCTAAGGCTCAGGGAACTTAGTGTGGGAGACACACAACACTCAGCAGGATTAGGGCCTCAACATGGGAGGTCTGGGAGGCCCTCCTGGAGGAAGGGGCTTCTAAGCTGATACATGCAAGTCAACCAAGGGCTGACCACGTTTTTTGTTATTTGTAAAAAAAAAGATCATCAGGACAGTGTTTCAGGGAATGGAACAACCGGGCAGATGCAAAGATCTCAGGCGGGGTCAGCAGATCAGCAGCAGAACACGGTGGTTGTTGTTCTTAGTGATGTGTGGCAATTGGGTTATTCAATACTAATTGTTTAGTCACTAAGTTGTGTCTGCCTCTTTGCGACCCCATAGACTGTAGCCTGCCAGGCTTTTCTGTCCATAGGACTCTCCAGGCAAGAATACTGGAGTGGGTTGCCATTTCCTTCTCCAGGGTATCTTCCTGACCCAGGGATCCAACTCACGTCTCTTGCACTAGCAGGCGGATTCTTTACCACTGAGCCACCAGGGAACCCAACTACTGACTACTTAGAATTAATTCCTAAAAGTTTATGACTTTGAGCAGCTGCCTCCCTCTCTCTGAGCAGATGCCTCAGTTTGCTTCTCTGAGTCCCTGGTCACCCACTCCTCATTTTACAGCTGTGATATACTCTAACAAAACCGGGCCTGGTGGACCAGGCTGCACCCTCAGAGCAACCCTTGGGGCAGAGTCCCAGAGCAAGGCTGCAAGGGTGACCTGTGGAGTCACAGACCCTAGTTCTGAGCTCTGCAGCCAAGGACTATGCCCCGACCTGCTGGGAGCTTTATTCTGAAGTACCCAGAGTCTGGGATGGAGGACGGGGTTTGCCCACACCTCTCTGAGTCTCATCTTTTTGAGCAGAGGTCGAAGATTAGAGTGGGGCTCCCCAGAGGACAGTGGGGTCCTGGGAAACCTAGTTTGATTTTTCCAGAGAGGATAAGAGCCTCCAGTAAGTCCCTGGGCACTGAGTCCCTGGGTAGAGCCAGAGTACCCTCAAATGGGGTGGAGGGCTACACCCAGCCTGTTCTGAGTACCCAGGGCAGGGATAGGCAAGCTCCAGGTTTTGGGTGAGATTCCTGGGACAGGGTGCCAAGTGAGGGTCCTCGACTTTGTGCAGAAAACAAGCCATAGTAAAATGGAAACGAGCTTATTTAGAGAAATACACGTTCCAGAGACAGAGGT
Organism: Madoqua kirkii; assembly: GCA_006408675.1. Lineage (NCBI taxonomy): Eukaryota > Metazoa > Chordata > Mammalia > Artiodactyla > Bovidae > Madoqua > Madoqua kirkii. The sequence continues at coordinate 7,238 of SJYC01007350.1, read as the reverse complement.
CCCTCTCGGAAGGTGAGAGTGGTTCTGGTATATGGGTTGTTCATTTTTATAGGTTGGTGATTTCTAACAAGTAGCAGGATTATTCCAACTCTTTTGGGGTAGAGGCGGGGATTTCCAGGAATTGGGCCACCACCCATTGTTTTGGTCAGCTTTGGAACTACCTTGACGCCTGTGTCGTTTAGCTAGCGTATGCTAACCTGTTACAATGAGCACGTAATAAGGCTCAAAGTCTATGAGAAGTTGAATCTTCCCCTATCTCGGTCCTACTGGGTCCTAAGTAGCTTTTTTGCATTCTCAACAGCGGCATCATTTGTGTGTGTGTGTGTGTGTGTGTGTAGACTGTAGCCTGCCAGGCTTTTCTGTCCATAGGACTCTCCAGGCAAGAATACTGGAGTGGGTTGCCATTTCCTTCTCCAGGGTATCTTCCTGACCCAGGGATCCAACTCACGTCTCTTGCACTAGCAGGCGGATTCTTTACCACTGAGCCACCAGGGAACCCAACTACTGACTACTTAGAATTAATTCCTAAAAGTTTATGACTTTGAGCAGCTGCCTCCCTCTCTCTGAGCAGATGCCTCAGTTTGCTTCTCTGAGTCCCTGGTCACCCACTCCTCATTTTACAGCTGTGATATACTCTAACAAAACCGGGCCTGGTGGACCAGGCTGCACCCTCAGAGCAACCCTTGGGGCAGAGTCCCAGAGCAAGGCTGCAAGGGTGACCTGTGGAGTCACAGACCCTAGTTCTGAGCTCTGCAGCCAAGGACTATGCCCCGACCTGCTGGGAGCTTTATTCTGAAGTACCCAGAGTCTGGGATGGAGGACGGGGTTTGCCCACACCTCTCTGAGTCTCATCTTTTTGAGCAGAGGTCGAAGATTAGAGTGGGGCTCCCCAGAGGACAGTGGGGTCCTGGGAAACCTAGTTTGATTTTTCCAGAGAGGATAAGAGCCTCCAGTAAGTCCCTGGGCACTGAGTCCCTGGGTAGAGCCAGAGTACCCTCAAATGGGGTGGAGGGCTACACCCAGCCTGTTCTGAGTACCCAGGGCAGGGATAGGCAAGCTCCAGGTTTTGGGTGAGATTCCTGGGACAGGGTGCCAAGTGAGGGTCCTCGACTTTGTGCAGAAAACAAGCCATAGTAAAATGGAAACGAGCTTATTTAGAGAAATACACGTTCCAGAGACAGAGGTCCCTCTCGGAAGGTGAGAGTGGTTCTGGTATATGGGTTGTTCATTTTTATAGGTTGGTGATTTCTAACAAGTAGCAGGATTATTCCAACTCTTTTGGGGTAGAGGCGGGGATTTCCAGGAATTGGGCCACCACCCATTGTTTTGGTCAGCTTTGGAACTACCTTGACGCCTGTGTCGTTTAGCTAGCGTATGCTAACCTGTTACAATGAGCACGTAATAAGGCTCAAAGTCTATGAGAAGTTGAATCTTCCCCTATCTCGGTCCTACTGGGTCCTAAGTAGCTTTTTTGCATTCTCAACAGCGGCATCATTTGTGTGTGTGTGTGTGTGTGTGTGTGTATGTGATGCTTGGAATGATTGTGCCCTGCCCTCCACCCCTCCTGTCTCACTGCCACCCAGTTCTGGGCCAGGCTGAGATAAGGGGTATCCAGACAGTGTAGACCCAGTGTGACCCTCTTTTGTCCCCCACACAGGACCTCTCAAAGCATGAGACCATCCCTTTGGGACCATGGGATAAACCTTAATACCCTCCTCCCAAGGTTTGTATTAGGGAACCTCAGACTAGGATGAATATGCCCCAAGTAAGAGGCAATCCCAGCACTGTGACTGTTGCCAAGTAAAGGAACCACAGGCACAGATGTCTAAGGCATGACTCACAACTCGATACACTATCTCTTACCTCACTCACCCAGAAGTTAACCTATCCCAGTGGGTGGGAAGTGGTATCTCATTGAGGGTTTGGTTTGCATTTCCCTTGATGAATAATAATACTGAGTATTTTTTCAATGGGCTTGTTGGCCATTCGCATATCTTCTTTGGAGAAATATCTATTCATATATTTCACCTATTTTTAATGGAATTGTCTTTTTACTGTTTGTAAAAAGTATTTGTAAAAATAGTTTGTCTTTTTAAGGTTGAGTTGTGAGAGTTCTTTATACATTCTCAATGCAGGTCCCTTATCAAATATATGATTTGCAAATATTTTCTCCCATTCTGAGAGTTATCTCTTCACTTTCCTGATGGTGTCCTTTACTGCACAGAGGTTTTTAGTTTTTGGGCTGCACCACGCAGCACGCAGAGGTCTTAGTTCCTTGACCATCGATCGAACCCTCTGCTCCTACAGTGGAAGCACAGAGTCTTAGACTGTCAGAGAAGTCCAAACCTTTTTTTCTCCTTTGTCATTTGTGCTTTTGCTGTAGTGTCGAAGAAGAACCCATTGCCTGATCCAAGGTCATGAAGAGTTACTGCTATGCTTCCGTCTAAGAATTTTTATAGTTTTAGTGTTGTGTTTTGTTTTTTAAACGGAATGAGGTAGCAATCCAACCACATTCTTTTACACGCAGCTATCTAGCACAGTTTGCTGAAAAGACTATTCTTCCCACCCTATACTGTCTCAGCACCCGAGCGAAAAATTAACTGACTGTGAATGCAAGGACTTATTCTCAACTCTCCTTCACTGATTATACATCTACCCAGTAGTACCACACCGTCTTGATTCCTGTAGGTTTGCACTAACTATACATTTTAAACAATACATATCAAGGCTTGGCTAGGTGGGAGAGGAGCGCAGCAGAGGAAGTGGGGGCCCTCTGACCCGCTCCCAGGGCTGAGGGGGTCCACCCTCTTCTCTGCTCCTCGACAGCTGCCTGGCGGCCTCCGCTGGATGTGGCCTTCAAAGCTCTAGGTTTTCGCTGGGAGGAAGCTAGAGCCTCCCAAGAAGGAACCCTGCACCCTGGCCGCCTACGCGACTGCCGCTGGGAGGTGCCGTCTCTTACCCGACGCTTTCTGCCTTCCATTTCTGGGGCCCTGGAATCAGAGCGGGAAAATCAAGAAGCTCGATAGCGAGCAGGTGGGCTACGCCAATTACTTGTTAATGACGTACCAATGCGCCCGTAGGCGCCGGGAGCCGGGCCGGGGCTGCTGGAGTGGACCGGATTACTTGGAGGAGGGGGCGCGGTTGCAAGCGTGGGGTGCCTGCCCGCCCTCGCCTCCCCGCTCCCCCGGGCCCGGTTCCGAGGCCTCCCGCCCGGCTCCAGGAGACGCGGAGGTGGTCCCGCCCACCCGCGCCCTGCGCCCGCCCCTCGGTCCCCGCTGCAGCCCGACGTCCTGCCGCCTCCTCCGCGGGCGGCCCGGGCCGCAGGAAGCCGCTCGGCGGGAGTGGAGCCGCCCCTCCGCCGGGCCGTGCGAGCCGGTGAGCAGGCTCCTCGGGCCCCTCCACGGCCCCCGAGGTGTCTTCCCTTGCCGGGGTCCCCGTGGGCACCGTCGCGGACCCGCGCCGCCGGGGACCTCAGGGGCCCTTTCCCCGCCGGTTGGGGGTGAGGATCTTTGTCCACGTTTCGCGGGCCGCTCCAGCCTGGGATGGCTGGGGACCCGCACGGCCTGGCGGGTGAGGGGACAGGCACCACCCAAGGCCTGGACTCAAACCTCCCCGGGGGACGCCGCCTGGACGTCCCAGAAGCCCCACCCAGAGGAGATCCGCCTTGAGGGGGAGGGTGGGAAGCAAGCCCAGTGGAAACTGATCCGGACGGCAGGGAATGTGCCAGGGTGGCAAGAGGTCATGAGGTTTCTGCTGCCTCGCCCATCCCCCTTCCAGGCCGTGGTCAACCGGGGCCCCTGTCCGGATGGTGGGGGCACCTCTGGAGGCAGAGAAGGGAGGAGGGTGACCGCCTCCAGCTGGCCCACCTCTGGAACCGCCTTCTTCCTTCCGCGGGCTCCGGCCAGGTCCAGGAATCTGAGGGCTTGTCCACCCCAAGCCCAGGCTGCTCCCGCTGCTCCCCTTTCTGGCAGGAATCTCGCTCCTGCCTGTCCTCTACCCCGGCTTCAGGCCTGGCACCCTGCCTGGTGTGGAGCCTGGGGAGGGAAGGGGTCTCCAGGGTCTGGCCATCCTTCCGCTGTTGGTAAAGCTGGTGGTTCCTTGTTTTCCTCTCACCAGCTCTTCCGCCAGGAGAAGAGAGCAGAGGCCAGGGGGAGGCCCTTGCACACCAGGACCCCAACCCCAGACCCCTGCGTGAGAGCATCACTGCCCTTTTTGGCCTGTACCTGCAAGTTCAGGGGGCCGGGGATGGATTCTGAGGGCCTGGCCAGTCTCCTGGCGTAAGATAGGAAGTCCTAAAAAACAGACCGGGCGCTGTGTGTCATGGGAGAAGGACAGGAGATGTCATCTGAACTTCCGTCCACACAGCCAGCTTTGGGTCACCTGGGCATGAAGACGGTCGTTCTCTCTGGGCAGCAGGTCCCGTGGCAAGCCGCTCACCTCCAGTCCCAGAAAGTGAGAGCCAAGCGTCTCCAGCCCTGTCTCCTTCCTTGCCCCAACTGCATGCCAGGGGCTGATCATGACTCCTGGTTCCAGGTACAAAGGGAAGACGGCTTCTCTGCCGGGGCAGAGGCGGAACCAGAGCCCACACTGCCGCTGTGTTCCGCTTGAGTCTTCTGGAATGGACCTGCCTGCCCGGAAACCAGCTCACCCTTGTTCCTGGGCTTGCCTGCCCCCCCGAGGAGCACAGGTGAGTCACATTGATATTACCTTTTGGGCTCAGGTGGAGGCCAGGTGGGTGGCTGTGAACAGGTCCCTCCCTGCTCACAGTGTAGAAGTGGGAGGAGAGACGCAGTGACCGATAAGCACGGAAGGATCCACTCCAGTTTGGTGTGAAAACTACTATTAAGGAGAGAAGTACAGGAAAGGGCCTTAGAGTTGGGGGTCAGCATAACTTCCTGGAGGTGCCGCTGGGGCTGACTCTTGAAGGACCGACTGGACTTCTCTCTGGCTGAGGATTTCGGAATCTCGGCAACCAAGTTCCCGAGGAGGGACCAGCTGGCTCGGGGAGGGGGTGCTGGAGGACCAACGGGAGAGAAAAGCTCTGCGTGTGACCTGGGAGTTGTCGGGGGCTGTGTGGGGGGCACAGCCTCCTTGGGGAAGGCCAGAGTCCGCAAGCCAGCTCCTAGAGGGAGGCCAGGGTAAAGAGAGAGCAAATGTGCTTAGGGTTCCTGGGCTCTGATTGTCTCCCGAGGCCTGGAGGGAGGAGAAACCAGCTCCGCTGAAAGGTGCTGAGGGAAGGTAGGTGCAGGGTGAAGGTCAGAATTCTGGACAGAGTTCACTGGAGGGGAGGCTCAGAGGAGTAATTGCTGATAAGGGCCCCAGAGGCCTCTGCACGGAGGGGCAGGAGGCAAGGGCGATGGAGAGGGGACCAGAGCTGGGCAGGGGGTTGGGGGCCCCCACGTGTCTCCTCTCCCATCTTCCTTCTCCCTGCCACCTCTGGTCAGAGACAGCCTGCTGCTCGGAAGGGGCGTGGGGCGCCGTGGTGAGGGACCAGCTGGAGGGAAGGCTGATGGCCCCTCTGGGAGGAAGGTGGAAAGTGGCAGGTCCAGTAAGATGGAGGGGCCGGGGTGTGTGGAGGAGGGGTGAGCACTGGGGCAGGGTGCGGAGACTTGACATTCACAGGCGGGATCAGGTGGCATCCGTGGCCTTTCTACTTGCTGAGGGAACAGAAATCCTGGTAGGGGCGAGAGCCAGTTTGCTGGAGGAGGATCTGAGGTTTGCCCCCAAGCTTGGGGCCGAGCCAGGAGAATCAGGGCTGGAGGATCTCTAGGGCCAGTGTGACGTTCAGGAGCCAGGAGGGTAGGAAGTGTTCCTAGCCCACATGCAGGACTCAAGGTCACACACACACACTCACACTCACTCACACACTCACTCTCCCAGGCTAGGATGAGTGGGCTACTCACTGTGGCAGGGCCCCTGGGGGTCCTCTGGGGAGGGAAGAGGCCTGTGCTGGAGAAGGGTTAGGGGTTGGAGCCCAGGAAGGAGGCAGTTAGGCTGGATCCAGCTTGGGTGCTGTGTTGAAGCTCCAGGGCCTGGGGGGAAGGTGTGGGGTGCTGGGCTGGGCAGGAAGAGGTGTTTCGTATTTCTGATAGTTTCCTGAGTTTCCGTGGATCTGCAGGGCCTGGGGCAGAAAGGAGGGAGGCTGTGGGAACTGGAGCTCCCGGGATGGCTGGTTTCAGCGAGACTGCGTGCCCCCACTGCCTGGCGTGGGTGAGGTTGGGGCCCCTGCGGGCCAGGGAGCAGGGGGAGAGGCAGGACGCAGGGGACTGGAAAAGGGCTTTGCATCTGGGGAGGGGCTGGACATCGAGGCCTGGATGAGGCAGCTTCTGTGATGGGCAGTGACCCTGGTGGTGGCAAGGAGCCAGGGCAGGACCGAGCCGAGGATGTGAGGGGTGCGTTGTCTGCATAGCACGTGGCCCTGTTTGTGTGTGTCTGTTTGTTTGCAGCATGTGTCTGTCTGTCTCTGGGCTTGCCTGAGTGTGTCTGGGGGTGTGCTGGTGCATGTGTGTGTGTCTGAGCATGTGTATCTCTGTGTGTCTGTGCCCTCCTGAACGTGTGACTATGTGTGTCCGTGTGTCTCTGGGTTTTTCTGTGTGTAAGTGTGGGTCTGCATGTAACTCTGTGTGCCTGGTGGTCCCGTGTGTTTCTCTCTGCCTGTCTGTGTGGTGTGTGTCTATGTGTGTACCCACATAAGTGCACGTCTGTGTATGTAACTGTGCCCATCTGTGTGAATGGGTATCTTTCTATGCATTCCTGTGTGACTGTGTGTGTATGAGTGTTATATATGTTTGTATTCTTTGTATGTGCTTGTGCACCCTTCTATATATTCATGTGACTGTGTGTTGTATGTGTTATACGTTATGTTTTATGTGTGTTACGTGTGGTGTGTGTTATATGTGTTGTGTGGTATGTATGTGAGGTGTGTGCTATATGTGTGCTGTGTGTGTGTGTGGTGTGTGTACGTGTACTGTATGTGTGGGGTGTGTTTATATGTGCTGTGTGTGTGGTGTGTGTGTGGTGTGTATGTGTGTGGTGGGGTGTGTGTACGTGTACTGTATGTGTGGGGTGTGTGTATGTGTGCAGTGTGTCTGTGGTGTGGTGTGCACTGTGTGTGGTGTGTGTGTGGTGTGTGTGGTATGGTGTGGTGTGTATGTGTGTGTGGTGTGTGTACGTGTACTGTATGTGTGGGGTGTGTGTGTGTGGTGTGTGTACGTGTACTGTATGTGTGGGGTGTGTGT
>SJYC01007349.1:0-20782 GCA_006408675.1 Madoqua kirkii | reverse complement strand
GAGAAGGACCCCAGGAGCAAGAGGGAGGACAGAGCAAGAACCCCATCTCTCACCAGGAAGCAGAGGGCGGTGGAGATGGAGGGCAGTCCCTTCAGTTCCTGGTTGCCTTCTCCAGGGATGTGAAGGGCTCACCTTGACCCCAAGGAAAGAGAAGGGGCCCGCATGGGTTCTCCACAATAGCTTTGGGCTCACAGGCCTGCCCCCCAACTCCTGGGAGCTCTCCAGGGAGACTCTATGGGCAGTGACCTCTGCAGGGGGCTTGACTTGACACCCCGCCGGGCTCTCCTCACTCCTGTTTGCCTGTCTCAGGTGATCCATCTCCCCGCCCTCCACCGGCACCGGGAGGGAAGTCAGACTGGGATAGATGCCACCTTCGCTGACATGACCCCTGAACGTGCTGCCTGGGGCATGGGCTCAGGGCAAGGAGCAAGGCCAGGCCTGGCTCAGACTGCACAACCTTTCAGCCAATAAGCATGGGCAGAAGTGTGAATCTCAGATGGTTCCTTTTCTGCAACCAGAGAGAGGTCTGGGCCAGGGACTAGGATCCAGGCATTCAGTGGGGACCCCGCTCCCCAGCCAGCTTTAGACTCACGCCCAGGAGGCGTGCCAACATTCCGGTCAGCCCAGGACTCCTATAGATCTGTCTTACACATACACGTGCCCCTACAGTCCATGCAGATGTGTATAAGAGACAGGGCCCCTCCTGCGCCTCCTGTCCCTCCCGTCCCTCCTGCCAGGCTGGCTCTGAGAAGTAGGGGAAAGGCGATGCCAAGGCCAGTGCGTGGGCCTCTGGCCACCTCCCAGGGGGCGGCGCCCCTCTGCCATACCCGGTGCCGGGCGAGAGGAAGGGATGGGTCCAGCTGCCCAGGCCAGGGCCAGCTGGCAGCTCCCTTCTGTCCCTTCCTCAGGCGACCCGGGCAGCGGTTAGGCTGCGGCTGCAGTGCTCGTAGCCGAGGATGCCCCAGGCCTTGGAGCGCTCCGAGGGCTGCTGGGCCTGGGTGGTGCTGCTGGCCTCCGTGGTGACGCAGGGCCTCACCCTGGGCTTCCCCACGTGCATCGGCATCTTCTTCACCGAACTGCAGCGTGAGTTCCAGGCCAGCAACAGCGAAACCTCCTGGTTCCCCTCCATCCTGACAGCCATGCTCCACGCAGGGGGTGAGCAGGGTGGGGAGGGACCGGGCATGGGCGGGGAGCGGGGAGGGATGAGAAGGAGCTCGGAGCGGTGGAGGGGGAAGGGAGGAAGCCACAATCTCTCCGGCCTGCTGGGTCCCTCTCTCTGGGGCCACAGGTTTTGCCTGGTGCTGTGAATTCTTGGGATGTCATCTTGATTTCATCACGGCCAGTTCCCCCACCCAGGATCCTGTGGGGCTGGGCTGAGCTGGACTGGGCTGGGGAGGGGCGCAGGGCAGGGAGGCCCCCAAGATGTAAAGCCAGTCCTCTTGATGAGCATGGAAGGATCAAGCCAGACCGTAAGAGTGCAGGGGCACGCACCACAGAACGGCAAGGCTTCCTGTGGAGTGATCTCTCAGAACCTCAGTTTTCCTTCTGCCATTTGGGGGTAACAGCCAGCAGCCCCAGGCTGCCCACCTCCCACACAGGGTCGCAGAGAAGATCACAGAGTCCAGCCAGGTCTAAGAGCTCAGGCAGTAGAAACAGCCCTCATTGAGGCTTCAGGATAGGAAGCAGGGGTCTGGAGAAGGACCCCAGGAGCAAGAGGGAGGACAGAGCAAGAACCCCATCTCTCACCAGGAAGCAGAGGGCGGTGGAGATGGAGGGCAGTCCCTTCAGTTCCTGGTTGCCTTCTCCAGGGATGTGAAGGGCTCACCTTGACCCCAAGGAAAGAGAAGGGGCCCGCATGGGTTCTCCACAATAGCTTTGGGCTCACAGGCCTGCCCCCCAACTCCTGGGAGCTCTCCAGGGAGACTCTATGGGCAGTGACCTCTGCAGGGGGCTTGACTTGACACCCCGCCGGGCTCTCCTCACTCCTGTTTGCCTGTCTCAGGTGATCCATCTCCCCGCCCTCCACCGGCACCGGGAGGGAAGTCAGACTGGGATAGATGCCACCTTCGCTGACATGACCCCTGAACGTGCTGCCTGGGGCATGGGCTCAGGGCAAGGAGCAAGGCCAGGCCTGGCTCAGACTGCACAACCTTTCAGCCAATAAGCATGGGCAGAAGTGTGAATCTCAGATGGTTCCTTTTCTGCAACCAGAGAGAGGTCTGGGCCAGGGACTAGGATCCAGGCATTCAGTGGGGACCCCGCTCCCCAGCCAGCTTTAGACTCACGCCCAGGAGGCGTGCCAACATTCCGGTCAGCCCAGGACTCCTATAGATCTGTCTTACACATACACGTGCCCCTTTAGTCCATGCTCATTCAGAGTATTATGGAAATTTTTAACCTGCAAGTATCCTTGATCCTAAGTACCCCCAAAACCCACACATTTTAGAGATGAAGACAAGCCAGCACAGAGTATCCGAGGCCTTACCCGTGCTGTAGAGTGAGTTTGGGGAAGAAACCGTGCCCATGCAGAGGGAGCATTTGCTTCCCAGTGCCCCACCCCAGCACCCTCTGCTATCTCAGCTAAGCTGGCACACGTCCCAGCCCCCACCCCACACAGGATGACTCAGGGCTTTCCCCAATGTCACCTTTCCAAGGTCAGGTCAAAGTATGGGGGTGGGAAGGATGTGGGTCAGCGGTCATGTCCATTTCAAAGCCTCTCCTCTCCCTCTGTGGCTGGCTCTCCTTGATTACCTCTGAGGATGGGCCGCTCACTTCCTCTGTTATCTCACACTCAGACTGGCTTACGCCCCCACACCCTGTCTCCACACCCAGCACCCAAACTTTCAGCCAATAAGCATGGGCAGAAGTGTGAATCTCAGATGGTTCCTTTTCTGCAACCAGAGAGGGGTCTGGGCCAGGGACTAGGATCCAGGCATTCAGTGGGGACCCCGCTCCCCAGCCAGCTTTAGACTCACGCCCAGGAGGCGTGCCAACATTCCGGTCAGCCCAGGACTCCTATAGATCTGTCTTACACATACACGTGCCCCTTTAGTCCATGCTCATTCAGAGTATTATGGAAATTTTTAACCTGCAAGTATCCTTGATCCTAAGTACCCCCAAAACCCACACATTTTAGAGATGAAGACAAGCCAGCACAGAGTATCCGAGGCCTTACCCGTGCTGTAGAGTGAGTTTGGGGAAGAAACCGTGCCCATGCAGAGGGAGCATTTGCTTCCCAGTGCCCCACCCCAGCACCCTCTGCTATCTCAGCTAAGCTGGCACACGTCCCAGCCCCCACCCCACACAGGATGACTCAGGGCTTTCCCCAATGTCACCTTTCCAAGGTCAGGTCAAAGTATGGGGGTGGGAAGGATGTGGGTCAGCGGTCATGTCCATTTCAAAGCCTCTCCTCTCCCTCTGTGGCTGGCTCTCCTTGATTACCTCTGAGGATGGGCCGCTCACTTCCTCTGTTATCTCACACTCAGACTGGCTTACGCCCCCACACCCTGTCTCCACACCCAGCACCCAAACTTTCAGCCAATAAGCATGGGCAGAAGTGTGAATCTCAGATGGTTCCTTTTCTGCAACCAGAGAGGGGTCTGGGCCAGGGACTAGGATCCAGGCATTCAGTGGGGACCCCGCTCCCCAGCCAGCTTTAGACTCACGCCCAGGAGGCGTGCCAACATTCCGGTCAGCCCAGGACTCCTATAGATCTGTCTTACACATACACGTGCCCCTTTAGTCCATGCTCATTCAGAGTATTATGGAAATTTTTAACCTGCAAGTATCCTTGATCCTAAGTACCCCCAAAACCCACACATTTTAGAGATGAAGACAAGCCAGCACAGAGTATCCGAGGCCTTACCCGTGCTGTAGAGTGAGTTTGGGGAAGAAACCGTGCCCATGCAGAGGGAGCATTTGCTTCCCAGTGCCCCACCCCAGCACCCTCTGCTATCTCAGCTAAGCTGGCACACGTCCCAGCCCCCACCCCACACAGGATGACTCAGGGCTTTCCCCAATGTCACCTTTCCAAGGTCAGGTCAAAGTATGGGGGTGGGAAGGATGTGGGTCAGCGGTCATGTCCATTTCAAAGCCTCTCCTCTCCCTCTGTGGCTGGCTCTCCTTGATTACCTCTGAGGATGGGCCGCTCACTTCCTCTGTTATCTCACACTCAGACTGGCTTACGCCCCCACACCCTGTCTCCACACCCAGCACCCAAACTTTCAGCCAATAAGCATGGGCAGAAGTGTGAATCTCAGATGGTTCCTTTTCTGCAACCAGAGAGGGGTCTGGGCCAGGGACTAGGATCCAGGCATTCAGTGGGGACCCCGCTCCCCAGCCAGCTTTAGACTCACGCCCAGGAGGCGTGCCAACATTCCGGTCAGCCCAGGACTCCTATAGATCTGTCTTACACATACACGTGCCCCTTTAGTCCATGCTCATTCAGAGTATTATGGAATGACCTCGTCATTCAGCTGTCACCTGCCACCTGCCCCTCCCCACAGGCCCCCTGTGTAGTATCCTGGTGGGACGCTTTGGCTGCAGAGCGACGATGATGCTGGGCGGTGTGCTGGCCAGCCTGGGCATGGTGGCCGGCTCCTTCTGCCGCACCCTCGGCCAGCTCTACCTCACGGCAGGATTCATCACAGGTGACTGTCATTTCATGTTGAGAGTTACCGGGTAGGTACTGGGTATGAGACTGAAAGGGGCCAGGTGTGGTGAACAGGGCAGGCAAAGCTCCGAATCTTCTGGGGCTGCTCACAGCCACTCGAGGCAGAGGAACAATGAACAGATAAGTAACAAGGGTCAATCCTGACAAGTGCCCGAGAAGACAGGACTGCTGATGCCATAGTGTCCCCGTTCGGGTGAGGTTGGGCAGAGATTAGACAAGTTAAGAGGTGGAATAACTAAAACAGCCAGTGCAAAAGATACAGCAGTGGTGGAGGAGGTTGCTGCTTTTTTTTTGGCTGTGCCTGAGGCTTGTTGGATCTCGCTTACCGGACCAGGGGTGGAACCCGCGCCCCCTGCAATGGGAGCGTGGAGTCTGGCCGCCAGGGAAGTCCCAGCCTGCTGCTTTCAGCAGACCTGTCGGGGCAGGCTTTGCAGGGGAGGTGACATTTGGCCAGAAGGAGGTGAGGCATCTGCCACCAGGCTCCCAGGGAAGAATATACCAGAAGCAGCAGCAAGACCAAAGGCCCAGGAATGCTCTTGGAGCACTGAGGGCACGGATAGGGTAGAAGTGAAAGTGAAAGGGTCCTACTCTTTGCGACTCCATGGTCTGTATAGCCTATGAAATTCCCCAGGCCAGAATACTGGAGTGGATAGCTGTTCCCTTCTCTAGCGGATCTTTCCAACCCAGGGATCAGACCCAGGTCTCCCACATTGCGGGTGGATTCTCTACCAGCGGAGCCACCGGGGAAGCCAATAGGGCAGAAGCCCTGAACAAAGGTCAAAGAGGTGGGGGGCGGGGCGGCATGGCCGCAGGGGAAGAGGCCAGAAAGGGTTTAGTTCCTCAAAGGCTTTGTAGTGAGATGGGAAGCCCTGTGAGGGGTTTGGGCGGAGAGATGTCATCCAGCCACTATTTGGGAAGAACTAGGTACTACCTTGGGGGCTTCCCAGGTGGCGCTAGCGGTAAAGAACCCACCTGTCAGTGCAGGAGACACAAGAGACGCACGTTCCATCCCTGAGTGGGGAAGATGCCCTGGAGGAGAGCCCAGCAACGCACTCCAGTATTCTCTCCTGGAGAATCCTATGGGCAGAGGAGCCTGGTGGGCTACAGTCCATAGGGTCCCAAAGAGTCGGACACAACTGAAGCGACTTAGCGAGCATGCGTGCAGGCAGTACCCTAGCTGTGGCATCGTAAACACTCCGTAGGGGGCTGGGCTGGGAACAACACAGCCGTTGTCATCGCCCAGCCTGGAGGCAGTTACAACCTTAAACCATGGTGGTATGATGGAGGCAAAGGGAAGGCGTCTCCTTCAGGATTGCTGTGAGATACAGAGAAGGACACCAGAGTGAGCCAAGGGTGATACCAAGGGTGGAATGGAAGAGTGGAGTGGCCGCTAACTACGATGGGGACCCTAGGGGAGGAGCAGGTTCAAGGGCGGGTGGGAAGCTCAGGTTTGGACACACCTGGTCTGGCCCTGAGCTGGAGTGGCCAGCTGGGGAGTCCTGAGAGCCCTGGTATTCAGGTCTTGAGATGAGGTTATCACCCTGCTGTCACTAAGGGAACGAGGGACGAGGGATGATAAGGACTGGAGTCTGGGGCCACACTCCAGTGGTTCGCGGCCTGGGCAGGAAGAAGTGACATAGAGGTAGAAGGAGAACCAGGAGAGTGCTTTCTTGACAAAGGAAGTGAGGAAAGTGCTCAAGGACGAGGAGAAGGAGGGAGGGACCGTGAAGCCACTGATGGATCAGATTGAGCGGACATCAGACTACATCTGCGCTTTGTAATGTGGAGGGTGGCAGCCTTGATAATTCTGGAGCAGAGTAAGGATGAAAGTCTGATTTGTTCAAAAGAGAACAACAGGGGAGTTGCTGGGTGGCCTAGGACGATTCTGGGCTTTCACTGCCATGGCCTGAATTGGAAACTGCAATCCCACAAGCCATGCAATATGGCTGAAAAAAAAAAGAACAGGAAGGAGGAAACTGAAGACAGCGGAGATAGGATTTCCAAGAAATTTTTATATAAGGCAGCAGAGACATGGGCCGTTATCCAGAAGGGATTGGGGTCAAGACAATTTTGTTTTCACGGAAGAAATCACAGTGGAGGAGAATGATCTATTAATAGTAAAGAGAAAATGGATGTGGCTGGGAGAGGGAAGTTGCTGGAGGGACGACCTTGAGCAGACAGGATGCAGGGAGGAAGTGGAGGGTCGCCCTCGTCTGGGAGCATGGACTGTCCATTGCCACCGATGGGAAGGAAAGTCGGTCAGCTGGGAGTGATGGGAGAGGGGTTGGGGTGCACAGAGGAAGGCTTGGGGTCACCTAAGAGTGAGGGAGAGCAGACGGTCGATGGAACTGCAGCGGCACCGTGGGAGGCCTGAGAACCACTCTGAGGCCAGTGTTAGGGGCGCGGTGGTGAGCTTTCCTGTACATTCAGCTGTGCACAGAGTAGGTGGGGGCAGTGGCATTTGAGCTGTTAGGAGAGCGAGTCGAGGGGGGGAGGGTATTCCAGGCAGACGGAACGGCAGCTGCACACGTCCAGTAAGTGGGAGCCTGGTGTCCAGAGGAAGAGAAAGAAACCAATGGGGCTTTATCATGGCAAGTGGCCTGAGATGGCACCCAGAGGTGGCCAGAGGCCAGCCCGTGTAGAGCCTTCCAGGGCATAGTAAATACTTTGGCTTTTTTCCTCCGTGTGAAGGGAAGTCTCTGGAAGGTGTTAAGCAGGGGAGAGACTTCACCTGATTTAGGTGTTTGAACATCCCCTGGTGCCTTGCCCATGGGAACAGGTGTGCTCCCCCACCCACCCCCCGCCCCGCCCCAGCAGCCTTGGGAGAGGAGATGCTTCCAGGGAGGTGGTATGGTGGGCTGATTCCATCTGAAACTCCTGGGTGCTTAGAAGTGGGTCTGGGCTGGAAGGGAAGGAAGACAGACCTGGGATGTGACCCCAGGGTCCCCACACCGGATGCGCCCTGGAGCTGGCCTCCCCCTCTCCGTCCACAGGCCTGGGCATGTGTTTCAGCTTTCAGTCGAGCATCACCGTGCTGGGACTGTACTTCACCCGCTGGCGGGTGCTGGCCAACGCGCTGGCCTCGGCGGGTGTCTCCCTAGGCATCACCCTCTGGCCGCTGCTCTCCCGTTACCTCCTGGAGGACCTAGGCTGGCGAGGCACCTTCCTCATCTTCGGCGGGGTCCTTCTCCACTGCTGCGTCTGCGGGGCCGTCGTGAAGCCCGTGCCTGCCAGAGTGACCCCGGAGGCCAGAGAAGGCCTCCCCTCGCCTTCCAAGAGACCCTCGCGAGGCTGCCCAGCGGCATGTGGCCGGGCCATTCGGCGCCACCTGGCCTTCGACGTCCTGCGGGACAATGTGGGCTACCGCGTATACACGCTGGGGGTTGTCTGGATGATCATGGGTTTCCCGCTGCCCCACGTCTTCCTGGTCCCGTACGCCATTCGGCACGGGGTGGACGAACAAAAGGCGGCCCTGCTCATCTCCGTCATCGGCTTTAGCAACATCTTCCTGCGGCCCATGGCTGGGCTGGTGGCAGGCCGCCGGGAGTTTGCGGGCCACCGCAAGTACCTGTTCAGCCTGGCGACCCTGCTCAATGGGCTCACCAACCTGGTGTGTGTGGCGTCGGCCGACTTCCGGGTCCTGGTGGGCTACTGCCTGGTGTACAGCGTGTCCATGAGCGGCATCGGTGCCCTGCTTTTCCAGGTCCTCATGGACATCGTCCCCATGGACCGGTTCTCCAGTGCCCTGGGGCTCTTCACCGTCCTGGAGAGCATCTCCATCCTCATCTCCCCGCCGCTGGCTGGTGAGGCCCTGGGAGGGAGGGCAAGCAGGGGGTAGCCTGGGCGGGGTATGTGCATGCCAGGTCGCTTCAGTCATGTCTGACTTTTTGCGACTGTATGGACTGAAGCCTGCCAGGCCCCTCTGTTGGTGGGATTTTCCCAGCAAGAATACTGGAGTGGGTTGCTATGCCCTTCTCCAGGGGATCTTCCCAACCCAGGGATCAAACTCTGGTCTCCGCATTGTGGGCAGATTCTTTACTATCTGAGCCACCAGGGAAGCCCCTATTTGTGATTTTCTCAATCACCTCGGGGGACTGGCCACAGCCTGTTCACCAGCTGGCAATTATGGTACACACAGTCAAAAATAAGGCTTTCGGTACCAGACCTACCTCAGTTCTTTGTCTTCCCTTCTGTGCCTCTGTTCTCTTATCAGCAGAGTGGGGATGACAGTAGAATCTACCTCATAGGCTGGTTTGTGGGGATCACAGGTCATTCCACAAAGAGGTCAGTAGAGAGCCTGGCCTGTGGTAGAAGCTATGTACGTGTGAGGTCTGCTGTTAACACCCTACTTCTCCAACTTCCTGCCTGAGGGCCCTCGGCAAGTTCCTTCTGTGAGCTACGGTGTCATCTGCAAAACGCAGATGAGAACACCCAGTGTAACCGTCCCTCCCCCTGTGCCAGTCACCGGGTGGGCAGGGCTGAACATGGAGCAACAGTCCCCACCACTCAGGGCTCAGCCTCTGGTGGAAGAGTCAAGGACTGGGGCAAAGAGGCACCTTTGCGATCATGGTGGTGATTTCGTGCTGGAAGGGAAGCAAACAGATACGGAAGTACAGACCCACTGGAGTGGCCGTGCTGGAAGCTGGGTGACATTCAGAGTAAAGGCCGGGGGGGTGTGGAGGCTGTGGTGCTGGGGGGGCGGTGGACAGCTGACAGGCAGCGTGCTTATCACAGTCAGGTGACAGGGACTCCCCGCTCCAAGTGTGGCACTGGGAGTCCCAGTTTTCAAGGGAGTTCTCCAGGGCTGACGAGCGGGGAGAGCTGACGAAGGCCCAGGGCATGACTGAGCAGATATCCCAAACGCCACTGGCCCTCGAGTCCTTGGCCGCCTGCCACTGAGGGTGAAGGAACCATGCCCTGAAGTGCTCTTCCGGCCCGAGGACTGGCTGCCCGGGCCAGGGCTGGTTTGCTTCTCTTTCCTTTCATTCAACAAATACCTAACGAATGCCAACGAGGTACCAGCCAGTGCTGGGGAGGCGGCAGGGACAGAACCCCAGCCCTCACAAAGCACACGGTTTAGGGGGCGCAGGGAGCCAATAGTCCCGGGCAGTGACCTGACTTGCTCTCCGTGCCCCCAGGACTCCTCCTGGACGCCACCAACGACTTCAGCTACGTTTTCTACATGTCAAGTTTCTTCCTCATCTCAGCCGCCCTCTTCATGGGCTGCAGTTTCTGTGTCCTGGACAAGAAGGAGCGGCAGGGCCCGTGGGCTGAGGCCAAAGGAGCTGTCCCAGAAGCTGCCCCGGGCCAGGGCCTCACCGCAGAGGACACAGATGGCCCCGAGAAGCTGCTGCGCGTTGAGATCATGTACGTGACCAGCGTCTGAGCCCCGGGGTCTCTCACCTGTGTGACCAGCTTCCGAGCCCTGAAGTCAGTGAGTCCTGCCTCAGCCCAGGAAGGGGACGTCTGGCTGCTTCGCCAGAGGCTGGGGTGAAGGGCTGCCCAGCAGGCCTGACCCAAAGGCCATCCCGGCTCTGCAGGTCAGGACTCAACCAGGAGCTGGGACCTCAGGCTGGCCGCCAAACACTCAGGGTTCCTTCCAACAAGCAGAATCCAGGAGCAGGTCCTCCTTACTTTTCCCCTGGGGACCAGAGACCCTGGGGCCCAGGAAGGTGGGTCTGAGCCCAGCTCGCGTCTGTCGTGACCGGCTTGGCTCAGCTGCCTGCCTATTTGCTGCTGCTACAGCTCAAGACACTGGACCCTCAAGTCCAGCCTGGATGCCTCCCATGTGATCTCTATCCATCACCCTCCAGACAGTTCTGGAGAGCTGCTCGCCCCTCCTCCGAGTCCCTCCTGCTCCCCCTTCTTCTCAAGTGGCCCAGCCCATGCCCTAAGGGCTGCCCCCAGCACAGGTTGCCGGGCCCCATGCTGCCTGGAACCTTGGCAAGAGGGGCCTCGGGAGAGAAGGAGTTGTGAATGGTCTCCGCATTGTGGGCAGATTCTTTACTATCTGAGCCACCAGGGAAGCCCCTATTTGTGATTTTCTCAATCACCTCGGGGGACTGGCCACAGCCTGTTCACCAGCTGGCAATTATGGTACACACAGTCAAAAATAAGGCTTTCGGTACCAGACCTACCTCAGTTCTTTGTCTTCCCTTCTGTGCCTCTGTTCTCTTATCAGCAGAGTGGGGATGACAGTAGAATCTACCTCATAGGCTGGTTTGTGGGGATCACAGGTCATTCCACAAAGAGGTCAGTAGAGAGCCTGGCCTGTGGTAGAAGCTATGTACGTGTGAGGTCTGCTGTTAACACCCTACTTCTCCAACTTCCTGCCTGAGGGCCCTCGGCAAGTTCCTTCTGTGAGCTACGGTGTCATCTGCAAAACGCAGATGAGAACACCCAGTGTAACCGTCCCTCCCCCTGTGCCAGTCACCGGGTGGGCAGGGCTGAACATGGAGCAACAGTCCCCACCACTCAGGGCTCAGCCTCTGGTGGAAGAGTCAAGGACTGGGGCAAAGAGGCACCTTTGCGATCATGGTGGTGATTTCGTGCTGGAAGGGAAGCAAACAGATACGGAAGTACAGACCCACTGGAGTGGCCGTGCTGGAAGCTGGGTGACATTCAGAGTAAAGGCCGGGGGGGTGTGGAGGCTGTGGTGCTGGGGGGGCGGTGGACAGCTGACAGGCAGCGTGCTTATCACAGTCAGGTGACAGGGACTCCCCGCTCCAAGTGTGGCACTGGGAGTCCCAGTTTTCAAGGGAGTTCTCCAGGGCTGACGAGCGGGGAGAGCTGACGAAGGCCCAGGGCATGACTGAGCAGATATCCCAAACGCCACTGGCCCTCGAGTCCTTGGCCGCCTGCCACTGAGGGTGAAGGAACCATGCCCTGAAGTGCTCTTCCGGCCCGAGGACTGGCTGCCCGGGCCAGGGCTGGTTTGCTTTCTTTCCTTTCATTCAACAAATACCTAACGAATGCCAACGAGGTACCAGCCAGTGCTGGGGAGGCGGCAGGGACAGAACCCCAGCCCTCACAAAGCACACGGTTTAGGGGGCGCAGGGAGCCAATAGTCCCGGGCAGTGACCTGACTTGCTCTCCGTGCCCCCAGGACTCCTCCTGGACGCCACCAACGACTTCAGCTACGTTTTCTACATGTCAAGTTTCTTCCTCATCTCAGCCGCCCTCTTCATGGGCTGCAGTTTCTGTGTCCTGGACAAGAAGGAGCGGCAGGGCCCGTGGGCTGAGGCCAAAGGAGCCGTCCCAGAAGCTGCCCCGGGCCAGGGCCTCACCGCAGAGGACACAGATGGCCCCGAGAAGCTGCTGCGCGTTGAGATCATGTACGTGACCAGCGTCTGAGCCCCGGGGTCTCTCACCTGTGTGACCAGCTTCCGAGCCCTGAAGTCAGTGAGTCCTGCCTCAGCCCAGGAAGGGGACGTCTGGCTGCTTCGCCAGAGGCTGGGGTGAAGGGCTGCCCAGCAGGCCTGACCCAAAGGCCATCCCGGCTCTGCAGGTCAGGACTCAACCAGGAGCTGGGACCTCAGGCTGGCCGCCAAACACTCAGGGTTCCTTCCAACAAGCAGAATCCAGGAGCAGGTCCTCCTTACTTTTCCCCTGGGGACCAGAGACCCTGGGGCCCAGGAAGGTGGGTCTGAGCCCAGCTCGCGTCTGTCGTGACCGGCTTGGCTCAGCTGCCTGCCTATTTGCTGCTGCTACAGCTCAAGACACTGGACCCTCAAGTCCAGCCTGGATGCCTCCCATGTGATCTCTATCCATCACCCTCCAGACAGTTCTGGAGAGCTGCTCGCCCCTCCTCCGAGTCCCTCCTGCTCCCCCTTCTTCTCAAGTGGCCCAGCCCATGCCCTAAGGGCTGCCCCCAGCACAGGTTGCCGGGCCCCATGCTGCCTGGAACCTTGGCAAGAGGGGCCTCGGGAGAGAAGGAGTTGTGAGAGGGGCCCAGGCGGAGGTGTGGGCCCAGATGCAGGGCGTGGACAGATTAAATGTCGGGACCTGTGCAGAGAACTGGAGGGGAGCCCCTGGCTTGGGCCCTAGAATCGCAAAAGGCTGAGAGACCCCTGCCCGCTCGGGCCTGCTCAAGGGTCTCCTCCCTCCTTGGCCCCTCCCTGCATCTCAGCTGGGAGATTAGTGTTGGGTGCGCGGAGCCAGCCATCAGATGTAGGGGGGAAGGGCCGCTGGGCAGGGCCCCAAGACCTCTGTGCAATGGAGCTGCTTTCGCAACAGAAGCCTTTTCACTCCCCTCTCCTGTCGTTCTTTTCTCCCTGCTGTGTCAGAGGCGTCAGCCCCGGGGTAAGGAGACGGCTGGGCCACCCGCCAGGCCACCCCTGCTCCCCGTTGGCCTGTGTATCTGGCCTGCAGGTCAGAGCTCCCCCACCGCACACACATATCCTTTTTGCTGGTGCCTTCCCTGAGGTCATCATCACCTGGGAGCTGCCTGTCATCAGCCCAGGCTTGTCCCAACAGGGAATAGAGGGAATAGAGGCTTGTCCCTGAGGGAATAGAAAAACTGTTTGTTTGAATTATACACACAAAAACATTTTCTGCAGCGGGTTATAAACCCTGTGAAGTAATGAAGCTGAAAAATAGGTCTGGAGTAAGTTTGCTACCATTCGCCTTCAGGGCTACTCCCACCCTGGACCTTGTTTGTTGATTCAAGCTCAACCGGGTTTCAGCAAGAAAGTCTTATCAGGAGAGAACTGATTTTCTTTTTATGACCTGCTCCAGCGCACAAGTCCAACTGGCATGAGTAAGCACCCGTCTGGATATTGTCTTTTCCAGGACCCACGGGTGCCCTCTTATGGCAAAAAAATGTAGTACAGAGGTGAGGCAAAGGGCTCTGAGCTGGCATGGAACCTGAATTGATGTTTGCCACAATTTGCTGCCTTGACTCTGGACATGCAGAAAACAGAGAAGATTGGCCTAGATAAGCTAAGGTCTCTTCCAGTCTGAAAAGTCTGATCCTAAAGACCCCCTGCTGCCTCCCTGCGCCCCATCCTGTCTGCACTTGGTCACCATCCACAGCTTGTACGCTGAAGGGAGAATGCACAGCTGGGCATGTTTTATCATGTCCTGCCTCCTCCATCTTACCTGAGTGGAAGAGGAGAGAGCTGCGGCTGGTGGGTGGGTGAATACTTTTTTTTGAAGCACTACATGCATGGCATGTGGGATCTTGAAGTTCCCTGACTAGGACCGAGGACCAAACCCATGCATACCCCTTGCACTGGAAGTACGGAGTCTTAAGCTCCAGGGAGATTCCTACATGAATCCTTTCTGGTGCTAGTAGCCACATGGCTTTGAAACATGCATCCCCTTTTAGGCCCACTCTTGAAAACTGATTTCAAGGATAAAAGATATTATTAGTAAACATTTAGGATAGAGAACTTTGACCTCCTCTGCCTGCCCTCCTCCACTCCCTACCCTGGGCAAGAGTGGCAATCATTTCTGGGCAGAATTCCTTCAACAAATATTGAGGAGCTACTGTGTGTCACGAACTGGGCAGAGAGGAGTAAGACCTGGTCACAAAACCAAGAATTCTTCGCAGAGGTGAGGGCCTTGGAAGCCTTAATTCAGTTCAGGCACTCAGTCGTGTCCAACTCTGCGACCCCATGGACTGCAGCACACCAGGCTTCCCTGGCCATCTCCCAACTCCTGGAGCTTGCTCTAACTCATGTCCATTGAGTAGGTAATGCCATCCAACCATCTCATCCTCTGTCATCCCCTTCTCCTCCTGCCTTCAATCTTTCTCAGCATCAGGGGCTTTTCCAAAGCCTTAGGAGGGGACAAGTAATGGAGGATGTGACGACCCATCAGATTCCAGAACCCACACTTGGCTGATCTGGGATTCCTCTAGAGAGGGTCTAGACCAGTTCCTGACCAGTGTGGGCTAGAGCCCACTTCCGTCCTGTCCCTAGGTCTTTACTGCTCTATCCAGACAGGAGCAGAGAAGCCCCTGGCCACCTTGGGCTGAGAGATATACTTCCCCGGGTCAAATCAGCTCTCCTTAGAATGTGAAAGTTCTGGTAAGGGGCCTGGGGCCACTGCCCTGCAAGAAGCATCCAGGGTCCCCAGGCCCCAGGTTTGTGCATAGGGCTGGGGCTGATCACAGACACCTGAGCCCACCAGGTGGGGGCTGTTCCAGTGGGGCTGTGGCAAGCTGGAGTGTGGCAGTCACTTTGTCCTTGCGCAAGGCCCTTGCCATCCAGAAACTCACAGCCTAAGCTGCTTCCACCCCACATTTTCAAGCACGCTGGAGTCCAAGAGGGCCACCTTCCTCCCTGGTGCTCTGTCGCCTGACCCCTTCCTGAGAAACTGAGAAAGGAGTAGATAGAAGGGCTTCAGCATTCTGGGCCCTCCACGACCCAGAAAGCCACGAAAGTGGTATTTCTGGGGTCCGATGGTGCTGCCCCGGGTGCGCCCGGCCACCTGGCAGGCTCAGCTCGTGAGTGGGGAGCAGTGGATACCACCAGGGATCCAAGCGTGTCCCCTCCACTGGGAGCACAGAGTCGTAAGCACCGAACCACCAGGAAGTCCTCACTGGGCTTTTGGGAACAGCCAACCAGAAGGTAGCGTCAGAAGAGCCGCAGAGGGGACCCAAGGAGCAGACGCTCGCGTTTGCACGGCGTCCCTTGATGGTGGAGGGGCGGGACTGCGGCCCATCGCCAAGCGCGGGGGCACCTGAAGGTGCTTCTACCCCGACAGTCCCCCACACAGGCGACCCCTGGCACCTCTGAGCTCCTAAGGGCCCTAGGGGCTCGCCTCAACACAACCGCAGGCTTCAGTTACCACTTCCATCAAGAGGCGGATCGCCCTGGAAGCGGGCCCGCGCTCAGCGACGGCCCCGCCCCCCGCCCCTCACCTCGTCGCCCCGCCCCTTTGGCCCTTTGGGCGTGGCTAAGTGTCGCTTCCCCCGGAAGTCCGGAACCGAGCCGAACGTCCTGCCCAGCTGGGTGCTGGCCCTCCCTCACACGGCGCGAGAGTGGGTCCTCGTCTCCTGCTCCCCGACTTAGGTCTTCAGTCCCGACTCCTGCGAGGTCCTGTGTCCCCACCGCGTCTCCCACAGCTCGGTCTCAGCTGCAAGCTGCTGCAGAGCCTGGAGCCAGGAAAGGAGCTCATTTCCCCTCCCCGGCCCCGCGGAGCCAGGTGGGGTCCTCGCCCGGCTACCCAGCCTCGCCTTCCACACTCTCCCGCCCGCTCCCCGGGGCCCCTCGCCGCCCGCCCATGGCCCAGAAGCCGAAGGTAGACCCCCACGTCGGTCGGCTGGGGTACCTTCAGGCGCTGGTCACGGAATTCAGGAAACGCAGAGCCAAGGTGAGTGTCTCGGGGTGGGGGGCAGGGGGCTGGGCTGGGGTCGGGCCGCGACCACCGCCCCAGCCTTGGCGCCACTGCCCGCTTCTCCATCGCAGACGCCAAGGAGCAGGTGCTGGCCAACCTCGCCAACTTCGCCTATGACCCCGGTAACTACCAGTATCTGCGGCAGCTGCAGGTCTTGGATTTATTCCTCGATTCGCTGTCGGAGGAGAATGAGACCCTGGTGGAGTTTGCTATTGGTAAGGATGGGGCGATCTCCTAGGTGCCCGATAAGGTAACGAGTTAGAAGTGAGTTGCTGGGAAAGGGCTCTCTTAGGGCCTTACTCAGGCCGTCTCAGCAGCGAAGGCAGACTTTCGTAGTGTCTGTAATGCCTCCGCGGCGCACACAGCGTACAGGTTCACGGGTGGCTTGAGTCTGGCCTGGAACCCACGCCCAGGACCGTTTCTACCTGTCTACTTTCTCTATTGGTTAGAGGTAAGATCATAAATGGGAAAGGATTGAAGCCCCTTGTAGAAAAAAAGTTGAGCACTCTTTTAAAACCTCTTTATCCTGTATGTTTCACCGTCAAGTTCACTCGGAAGGGCTTATGGCACCTGTAGTTGTTCTGGTCTTAGACCTATTGATTTATTCACCCGACAGGTGTTTGTTGGGTGGGTACTGTGTGAGCAAAGTATTGTTTTAAATGCTGGTGAGCTGGCTAACAAGTTGGGAAAAGATCTTTGCCCTCAGGGAATTTACATTCTAGTAGAGGGAGACACATGGTTTACACACAAAAAAGCTGAGGTGCTGAAGAAAACAGGCTGTTGAAGAAGAGCCAGGGAAGGAAGGAACTACCTCTGGTTTGGCCCTGTTACAATTAGTAAGCCAGTATCAACAGTCCTGTCTAACTCTTTGCAACCCCATGGGCTGTAGCCTGCCAGACTCTTCTGTCCGTGGAATTTCCCAGACAAGAATACTGGAGAGGGTTGCCATTTCCTTCTCCAGGGGATCTTCCTGACCCAGGGATAGAACCTGCGTCTCCTGCACCGACAGACAGATTCTTTACCACTGAGCCGCCTGGCTACCCCTATTATTAACTGAAGTCCATACTTTGTTCCGATTTCCTCACTTTTTCCCTCATAACCTTTTACTGTTTCAGGAGTCCATCCAAGATCTTATGTTAGATTTAGGCTCCTTTGGGCTTTGCCGGTTTTAGACTTTTTCTTTTCGTGAATGACCTTGGCAGTTTTACGGAGTACTGGTCAGGTATTTTGTAGGTTTTCCTTCAGTTGGGATTTGCCTGACATTTTTCTCGTTATTAGACTGGGATATGGGTTTTGGGAAGGATGACCACAGAGGTAAATGGTAAAAAGCCATGATATATCTCCTCCAACTGAAGCTATCTTGGGAGGTAGAGGGGGGTGCTTCCCATCTTAGTTCCCTGACCAAGGATCGAACCTATGCCCCCTGCAGTGGCAGTGTGGAGTGTTAACTGCTGCACCACTAGGGTCTCGACTCTGCAGAAAACTTTGCTAAAAAGAGCAGTCAGCCAAGGCGAGTTTTTACAGAATCAGGAAGCACCTTTCCCAAGTCAGGAGCCCTCTGAGATCCCAGCCCACTGAGCTGGGGGCTCCCAGGGTGGGTGACCAAGCCCTGGACCCAGAGTCCATGGTCCCCACTTCACTTTGTAGCTGGTCCTTGTGGATGACTCCTGTCTCTTCCGAGCTTCGTTTCCTCATCTGAGCCTTGCCTGCCTCGCAGGACTGCTGTGGGGAGCAGAGCTGTTGTGTCTGTGAAGGCACTTTGTCTACAATCATTCGTATCCTTATCACCAGTTTTCCTCTTCACAGCTGCTTTTTCTTTCTCTTTTTCTCCTCCTTCCTAAGGTCCCCAATCCCAGGAGCAACAGCTTTCTTAGCATTGAATCCCTCCATGGGGTCCTCTGCAGATGAAATTTCTCTTTTATTTTTGTGCATAAATTGGAAGTCCCAGTGGTGCTTAGAAGCCTGTTTTGTTACTCTTTTTGTTTCCTTTCCTGATAATATCTGTGGCGCCTCATGTGGTGCTACACTGTCAGTGATTATTCTGCGCTGTGCTTTGTAGCTTTGAATCTTTTCTGTCTGGTGGCAGGTCTGAGACTGTGATCTCCATGAGGTCAGAGTGCTTTGCTTCTGTTTGTCTTGAGTGCTCAGACCTTTTGGTCTGGAAAGGGGATGAGGCGAGTGCACGCACGCAGAGTCCTGTCCCTGACTTGCGGCTGGTGCCCTGAGTGGGGCTGGTTCTGAAACAACTGCTAGGTAAGATTGCCCACGGTTTGACAGAATCAAACCGAGTGTTCGTTTGTTGGCACAGGAGAGAGTGAATTTGGTAGGAGCAGGACTTTGGGGTTAGGCAGGCTTGGGTTCCAGTCCTCACTGCGCGACTTAACTCTGGGCACGTGACTTCCCTTCTCCCATCGTCAGTCAGGTGGGCAGGATCAATACCTGCCTCACCGAGTTGCTGACAATTAAATGAGCGAAAGTGCCTGCAGGTTTGCTATCCAGACCCCTTTGAGGGTAAGCAGTTCCCTCATCTCTCAGAGACTGAAGTGGGATAGTGTCTTATGACCTATCTGTTTCAGGGATTTGTTCCTTCTGGAAAGCATCACTGAGCGATAGGAAAAGGTGTGAAAGTTGACCCCTAGCCTCACAATGGGTGTCTGGGCGGTATTAGGAGGACATACCCCTGGGCGATGGACACTGGTCAGGCCACAGCCACCCTTGCTTGGGTTGGGGGATGAGAAGTGGGTGGATTATTAGGAACCAGATGCAAAGCCAGAATCTCAGTAAACACTCAAATGAGTGAAGGATTCTGAGCTCATGCCCCAGATAAAACCTCTGGCAGGCTTTGGCATCAGTTTGAGAGCATTGGCCTGAAGCACCACTGGTTGATTCTCAGTCTTACCGGCTGTGTGTGCACACCTGCCCCATTCTAGATGCTGTGTGGAGATGTAAACAAGCCAAGAGATAACTCTCTTTTTCCATGAAAACTGAATTAAGTACTTGACAGTTTTGTTACCAAAACAGAGTTCAAGTAGGAGGCACCTCCCACAATTCAGCTTAAATCCTTTTTCATGCGCAACCCACTCCAGTGTTCTTGCCTGGAGAATCCCAGGTACAGCAGAGCCTGGTGAGCCGCGGTCTATGAGATTGAAGAGTCAGACACGACTGAAGTGACTTAGCAGCTACTTCATGCAATACTCGTAGCTGCCACCAGATGGTGGTGGTGTACAGAAAAAGACTGGTGGATGACTCCGGAGCAGCCTCTCTAGAAAACAGTATCTAGTGTAATTGAAGGGAGGCATGTCCCCTGATCCAGGAGTTACATTCACGGGGTTAGGTCCAGGCACGTGTAGACACATAGGCAAAAATGTCACCAGCAGTATTGTCTATAATAGCCCCACTCTACGAACAGTCAACACTGGATGAATATCAATATTGTGGATATTGCTACTACTTGGCTAGGTAAATGAACAATCTGCACAGCTCCATGCAATTATCTCGCAAACATAATGTTAAGCACATGATGCTAGACGCATAATAATATGTACAGCATGATTGCATTTCTGTAAAGTCCAAAAAGAGGCAGAACTGAATTATAGTGTTTAGTGGGGAGTGTGTGTTAAAAAAAAAATTTATTTGGAAGATCCCGAGAACTCCCTGGTGGTCCACTGGTTACGACTCGGTGCTTTCACGCTCGTGGCCTAGGTTCAATCCCTGATGAGAGAACGAAGATCCACAAGCCAGACAGGAAATAAAAGGTCCTGTTTATTACAAGTCAGGAAGGGGTTCACCTCTGGGAGGGAGAGAATTCAATCAGAAAAGAATGTGCAGAGGGGCTGGACCGCTGACTGTGCCTCAGTCCTTGGCCTCAGTGACGTGGGCCTTTCGTCCTCACTGTTCCCCTCTGCCTGTGTGTGGGTTGCAGGTGTGCCCTGGGCCAGGCTCCGGGGCTGCAAACAGGGGCGTGCCTGGTCCATGTCTGCTGGGTGCCAGAGAGGGGTCTTCAGTTCAGTTCAATTGCTCAGTCGTGTCATGTCCAACTCTTTGCGACCCCATGAATCACAGGACGCCAGGCCTCCCTGTTCATCACCATCTCTCAGAGTTCACTCAGACTCACGTCCATTGAGTCGGTGATGCCATCCAGTCATCTCATCCTCTGTCGTCCCCTTCTCCTCCTACCCCCAATCCCTCCCAGCATCAGAGTCTTTTCCAATGAGTCAACTCTTCGCATGAGGTGGCCGAAGTGGAGTTTCAGCTTCAGCATCATTCCTTCCAAAGAAATCCCAGGGCTGATCTCCTTCAGAATGGACTGGCTGGATCTCCTTGCAGTCCAAGGGACTCTCAAGAGTCTTCTCCAACACCACAGTTCAAAAGCATCAATTCTTCGGCGCTCAGCCTTCTTCACAGTCCAACTCTCACATTCATACATGACCACAGGAGAAACCATAGCTTTGACTAGACGGACCTTAGTCGGCAAAGTAATGTCTCTGCTTTTGAATATACTATCTAGGTTGGTCATAACTTTTCTTCCAAGGAGTAAGCGTCTTCTAATTTCATGGCTGCAGTCACCATCTGCAGTGATTTTGGAGCCCCCCCAAAATAAAGTCTGACACTGTTTCCACTGTTTCCCCATCTATTTCCCATGAAGTGATGGGACTGGATGCCATGATCTTAGTTTTCTGAATGTTGAGCTTTAAGCCAACTTTTTCACTCTCCTCTTTCACTTTCATCAAGAGGCTTTTTAGTTCCTCTTCACTTTCTGCCATAAGG
>SJYC01007348.1:0-13509 GCA_006408675.1 Madoqua kirkii | reverse complement strand
TAGATGTTTTTCTGGAACTCTCTTGCTTTTTCCATGATCCAGCAGATGTTGGCTATTTGATCTCTGGTTCCTCTTCTGTTTTGAAAACCAGCTTGAACATCAGGGATTTCATGGTTCACGTATTGCTGAAGCCTGGCTTGCAGAATTTTGAGCATTACTTTACATAATGAGAAATACTGGGCTGGAGGAAACACAAGCTGGAATCAAGATTACCGGGAGAAATATCAATAACCTCAGATATGCAGATGATACTACCCTTAGGGCAGAAAGTGGAAAAGAACTAAAGAGCCTGTTGGTCAAAGTGAAAGAGGGTGTGAACATATTCACCTAAAGCTCAAGATTCAGAAAACTATGCTCTTGGCATCCAGACCCACCACTTAATGGCAAATAGATGGCAAAACAGTGAAAACAGTGGCTGACTTATTTTGGGGGGGCTCCAAAATCACTGCAAATGGTGATTGCAGCCATTAAATTAAAAGATGCTTACTCCTTGGGAGGAAAGTTATGACCAACCTAGATTGCATATTGAAAAACAGAAACATTACTTTACCTACAAAGGTCTGCCAATCAAGGCTATAGTTTTTCCAGTGGTCATGTACGGAGGTGAGAGTTGGACTACAAAGAAAACTGAGCACCAAAGAATTGATGCTTTTGAACTGTGGTATTGGAGAAGACTCTTGAAGGTCCCTTGGACTGGATGGAGATCCAGCCAGTCCATCCTAAGGGAGATCAGTCCTGGGTATTCTTTAGAAGGATTGATGCTGAAACTGAAACTCCAATACTTTGGCCACCTGATGGGAAGAGCTGACTCATTTGAAAAGACCCTGATGCTGGGAAAGATGGAGGGCAGGAGGAGAAGGGGATGACAGAGGATGAGATGGTTGGATCGCATCACCAACTCTATGGACAGGGGTTTGGGTGGACTCTGAGTTTGGTGATGGATAGGGAGGCCTGGAGTGCTGTGGTTCATGGGGTTCAAAGAGTTGGACACGACTGAGGAAGTAAACTGACTGAACTGAATTTTTTTCCTTACCAATTTTTTATTTTTGCTTATATTTGTTCTAGAATACATAGCTTGGCTTATAGGAAACGTGAGCCATGAAAATAAAAAGTTATTTTGAATCTATTTGACCTATATACAAATTTTTTATTATAGAAAATATCATATTTTAATATATTCAATATAATGTGACCTAAACTATTTATGGTCTGTGTTAAGTAACCAAGCTCAGAATATAGCCTATATCTAGTTTTTTTTTTCCCCAGATTCCATTTGTCTATCTTCTAATAAGAAAATGGATTTTTTTTTTAAGAAAACTGATTTTATTTGCAGACCCACACTTTCCTCATTTGGTAGAACTTTCTGGAACTATCAAAGACTTCTCTGAGGAGATAATACCTCATGCCAACTAGGACAAATAATATCCTCTCCCTGTAGAATGTGAGCCTGGAGGAGGTATAGAAAACAAATAGTTGAGACTTTCTCTCCATTAGCCCTGACTTCCAGCTCCTGTCCTACTGGAGACGTGGTTTTGTTTTGTTTTGTTTTTAATGGAGCTAGTTCATATCCTTCTAATAATTCCATTCATTTAATTAAACAGAACCAGTCTGGGCTGCTTGAAACTAAAGAAAAAATGAAATATCAAACCCTCTGCAGAGACAAAGTGTGAGATTCAAAGCACATTGCCCTTGCCGTAGGTGAGTACATTAATGAGTCTTCAGAAATGCAAAGGAAGATTCAAAGCCAAATAAAGGACAGAGATCTAAAATAGTAAGGCATAAAATACATGGCAAGAATCAAGTGGCTAAAACAGAGAAGGTGGAAAATTTGAGTGGAGTTTTGAGGATAAGGGGAGCTGAAGAAAGGCAAATCCAACAATATTTGTGGAAATAATATGATGCACTAAACTTTCTATACTCAGGAAACCATCAGTTCTAAGAAGTGTGGTAGAGATCTATACTGGAATTAAGAGTGTGAAAGAGAGGTGGAGAACCACCCATGGAACTCTTTAAGTTATTGAAATAAATTCTCATCAGAATGGACAGAATTCATCACAAGGTGTGTTCATGTATATCAAAGTCCTCTGACATATCCAGCATGTTGTAAATAAGGCAAAAGGCATCATGAAGTCTTTCCTATATCCTTGGCTTTGACACTGTATGATCTGGCAAAATATTAATGTATTAATGGGGCAGCTTTAAAAAAATTTATTTTTATTTGGAGGATAATTGGTTTATAATATTGTACTGATTTTCCCCATGTATCAACATGAATCAACTATAGGGATGTGTATATCGTCTCCCAAATTAACCCCTCTCCCATTCCCATCCCTCTAGGTTGACACAGAGCACTGGATTTGAGATCCCTGCAAATTTCATACAACAATTTTCCACTGGCTATCTAATTTTACACATGGTAATATATATGTTCGTTTCAATGCTACTCTCTCAGTTCATCCCACCTTCTCATTCTCCTACTATGTCCATCAGTCTGATCTCTATGTATGTGCTTCCACTGCTGCTTTGCAATTAGGTTCATCAGTACTTATCATTCTAGTTTCCATATGTACATTTTAATATACGATATTTGTCTTTCTCTTTCCAACTTACTTCAGTCTTTATAATAGGCTTTAGGTTCATCCATCTCATTGGAGCTGAGTCAATACATTCCTTTTTATGGCTGAGTAATATTCCATTGTGTATATGTACCACAACTTGTTTACCCATTTACCTGTTGATGGATACCTGTTGATGGATATCTAGATTGCTTCTATGACCAAGCTACCATAAATAGTACTATGATGAACATTGGGGTACATGTATCTTTTTTGATTATAGTTTTCTTAGGGTATATGCCCAGTAGTGGCATTGCTGGGTCATAAGGTAGTATTATTTCTAGCTTTTAAAGGAATCTCCATATGGGGTAATTTTTATAAAATGACCTTTGTTTAAAACACTGTTTTTTTTTTGTCAAAATTTTTGACTATTAACAAAAAAAAATGCACTTGGTTTTGGAACTTAATAAGAAAATGTATAGAATTTTCCATAGGTCAGGAACTCTTTTAATCACCAAAAAATAAAATGTAATTAAATTGTCATGTATTATCCCCAGTTTCTAGCTGCTGAAACTTATATACAGAGAGTTTAAGCAGCTCCCCAAAAGTCATATGTCAATGAGTGGGAGAATTCTGGAATTTAACCCAAAAGTTTATTACTGGAGTCCATATCTCTCAGGCATAACATCTCCTGTGCTAATAAAGTGACTTAAAGACAAAGACAGTAGACTCTGGAATCAAATATACCTGGGTTCACCTTATTGATCTTACAGCTATGTGATCTGTTTATTTTTTTCCATGTTGTATTGAATTTCAAAGAGAATTGGGTTTCAATTAATTTTTTTACCAGGTTAAATATGACTTAGAACTTGGACTGCTTCAGAATTTTATTTTATCTTGTAATCTATTTTCTCACAAATATTTTTTGAGTACCTGCTATTTGTCAGACACTTTTATCATAAATACAATTATGGAAAAGTCAAAGTTGTTCACGTTATGGAGCTCATATATTATATACCTACTAGTTCACCAGCACGCTCAAGATATATCTGAAACTTATCAAATTGTTTTTTGAGGGGAAAAAAAGATGTTTCATATCCATTTTTCTCTCCTGGAGTCAGGTAACATATTTTTAAATAATGTGACCCTCTTAACCAGTCTGCATTTAACCAGGACAAAGAAAAGCTTCATTACAGATGGAAATGTGGCTTTTTGCCACAAGTAGATCATCTCTATGTCAAGAAGCATCTGAGGCACATCAAACAATGGTAATTAATGTTAATGGGAAACCCAACAAAATCAATTCCTTTTCTGCATTTAGTCTCCCAGGAGGAGTCTGGCTTCATTTCACAGCTAAGACATAGGCTCCTTGAATTTGGGAAAATGGCACTGTGATTATTTTGGCTGTTTAAACTAGAGATGCTTCTCCTGGGATTTGCTATGCAATCACCATTACTCCTTTAGAGATACATTTAGATGAAGACTAATCATCACAGGTCCATCGAGACTGCAGTAAGAAAAAAACTGAGCTCTACAAACCATCGTAATTTGCAATCTTTGCAATCACTGCAATTTCCAGTTGGGATCAAGTATAGGAGGTATTAAGAAGAAATGACATGTTAATCCCAGAAGTGAGGTGTGCCTTGTATTATGGTAGTGGGTATATAAAGGACATTTATTTTGTTTGCCTGCTCAACATCCATCTTTTATTCATTTGTTAATAGGACATCAACCTTAATTTCTTAATTCACTCATTTCTTAGCACCAGGCTTCTGGCTCCAGTTATAAGTACATTAACCAGCCTTGGCCAATCAGCAGATTCTCTCTTCTGGCCACAGTAGAATGGAAACATGACCAATGTCAGCCAGTTCAATGAAACCGAATCCTGGGATTTTCTTGAGCTATTAGCAAAGTGAAAACTTCTTTTATGCTTGGACTGACTATCATATAAACCTGACAGTGTTGGTATTTATTTTCCATGTAGGAAGACACTGACTGGATGGGTTCAAAAGGAAGCAAAAGTTATGACACAAAGAGAAAATGTGTCCTGGTGATATTGTCTGAAACACTGATTCTGGCCTTTTCTGGAAAAAAGTCACTCAGCACTGCCCTGTAGTCTCAAGTTATGCCAGTCACGAATTCTTTCATCAAGGTCAGGTTAGATCTGTGTTCCATCTCTAGGAGTAATCTAGAATTGTTTCAAATTTCCTCTTTGAAAAGTATGGCCCAAGTTAGGGTTCTGTGAGCCAAGAATGGGGAGAGGCATCTGGTATGGACTAAGATATATTTCTAAAAGCCTATATCATGAGGGACTCTTGACTTACAAAAAATTATTCCACAGATAAAGTCCAAGAAGATAAGCAAAGAAAACTAGATCTGAAGCCAAAACTTGGAAATAAGTCCCAAAGAGCTGAAGTATGGGTAAGAGGCAGGTTCCCTGAAGACAAAGCCTTTTAATCCTATGGCTGATGAGGTAGCACCAATGAAATTCACCAATGGGGCAAATGCTTTGAGGAGAGCAGCCTATAATCTCTTGTAATAGTATCTTTGATACACAGTATATCTAATTTCTGAACGAGTGATTGTGATGGGAAATATACTCAAAAGAGCTTTAGCGTGAAATGTATTGAAAATTCTGAAAATCAGCACTTTAAATGCAATAGGAAAAGGAGACTCATTCACTCAGGAAAGAATGTGTTCCCTTGCTACTCAGATAAGTGCCTGTGATGATACTATGAAAAATGCTCAGCATTACCCACATTCAAGATATTAGTGTTTCAGTTTTGTGTGCTTATGTTTGAATTTGTGTGAAATGTTATTCACTATGCTTCCTTCTTTGAGCTAAGTTTGGCCTATTAAGATATGGCCCAAGGCTCTATACATTAGACTTCAATCTTTCAGGACTGCTGCTTGAGTCATAATTAAAAGTTAGCTGTAAAATGCCAGTTAAATTGGTCAGACTACTCTCCATTTGGCTTAGGTTCCAAGAGGAATATATTTTTGGTTTACAATATGTGGGTCATTAAAAAAAAAAAGTGGAAAAGAATGAAAGCATTTGACTGTAACTCATTTATATTTCATGGAACAAATGCCTCAGCACTTCTGTTTTACTGAGTTTTTAATTAAAAGATGCAACAGTTTAAGGTAACTCTTAATAAGTTAAAGCGTTTCTTTGATGCACTGTTATGCCTCAGCAACTTTTATAGAGTACATCATATTAATCCTAAAACTTTTCTGGGATATATTCACTAAAATGACTTCATATATAAGGAACATCCCCTTGAATGACATAATTTTATACTTAAATTTGACTTCAGGTGGCAACCAACTTTACTTTCTGTGTCTAACTGCAACTACTAAGCCCCTTTTCCTGATTTATAGGGCTCTTTGTAGCCTGACACTATTTTCGTGGGTATGCTTTTAGTTGACACACTCAAAACTGATAGAAAAAGAGGATGAAGAAAAGAGGAACAGGACTAAGGAGAAGGAAGAACAGAATTAAGGATGAGACAGCTAGCACTGGGTACAGCTGGACCTAATGCATGTTAAGGTGTTTAAGCAGGACCATCATCTTGCTTGCACTCCTGATCGCCAGCTCTCTGCCCTCTTTCTTTCTGCATGGTGGCCTCGTTACATGGCCATCTATGCTGTACTGGGCTGTGCTCAGTTGTGTCCTGCTCTTGGTGACCCGTGGTCTGTAGCCTGCTAAGCTCCTCCATCCATGGAATTTTCCAGGAAGGAATACTGGAAAGGATTGCCATTTCCTTGGGAGCAACACCACTGTGTCTGCTGAAGAATTCCGTGGGCTCTGCTACAGAACACCCCAAAAGACACACTGGCCCTTTGTTAAAACTCTTCAGAAGAACCCCAGCCCTGCGTAAAACAGGAGCTACGCTTCAGTACCTGAGAGAGCAGTCACCTCAACAATTATACTGAAATTGTGCATCTGAAACTCCTAATGCAACCCTCTCACTTTTAAGGCTTAAGTAATCCATTAGACCAGGCAGCTCATCCTGTTTCCCGGGTTTTTTGTGCTGGAGTTTGCACTCCTCTCAGAGAGTGCCTGCGAGTCCGTCAATGAGCTCAGGAGTGCCCAGCGGCGATCAGCACTTGCAAGTGGAGCACATGAGTAAGACATTTCACTGGTAAGTCTAGAGTCGCAGTTTGTACCAAGTTGTCTGTCTTTATGCAACTTGCTTCACAGAGAGGAATCTCTGAATGATTCATTAGGTCCTCACCCAAGTCTCTTGAAAGATACTGGAGATCCTGTAGATAATATTCTACCCCTTCCCTGGTAGCTCACATGGTAAAGAATCTGCCTACACTGTGGGAGACCCAGGCTGGACCCCTGGGTTGGAAAGACCCCCTGGAGGAGGGCATGGCAACCCACTCCGGTTGCTTGTCTGGGGAATCCCGTGGACAGAGGAGCCTGATGGGCTACAGTCCACGGGGTCGCACAGAGTCAGGGCCGAGGGACCGGCACCAAGAGTTCTCCCCGACCCATTTCCAGCCAGCGAGCCAATCCCCTGCAGCAGGGCGGGAAGGAAACCCCTCAGTGTGAGTGTTGCTGGAGACCAGAGGCGACGACCTTGTGAGACGCCCGAGTCCAGCTTCCAGGCCGCTGGCAGGTCTGGTCCTGTGGTGACTCAGACTGGGCTCCCTGTCCCCACCCTGGTCACCCGAGGTCCTTCCCTAGGGAGCAGCCAGGCAGACCCTATCCATACCCATCGCAGCTCAAATGTCTCAAGAGAGCCTGGGGCGTCCCAGGTGGCGCGAGTGGTAAAGAATCCGCCTGCCACTGCGGGAGGCTCCAGAGACACACAGGCCTGACCCCTGCGTCAGGAGTATCCCTGGATAGGCAATGGCAGCCCGCTCCAGCACTGCTGCCTGGAAAATTCCCTGGACAGAGGAGCCCGGTGGGCCCTGGTCCACAGGGTCGCAAAGAGTCGGACACGACTAAGCACAGGCACACAGAGGCAGCTTTGAGATCCTCGCACCCTCTTCCCTGGGTTAAACGTGTCCGTTTCTGTGGCTTTAGGAGCTGACTCTTCACTCATCTCTTTAAATCATGGATTATGGGCTGAAATGCAACTGGTAGCTTCTGCCACCCAATGCCCACGAACACTGTCGCCGTGTCTTTACAAAAAAACTTAAGGATCCTCCCCAGACCTTGGAGCACAGATGTTAAACTCGCTGTACGTGGCTCCAGGTGCAGATGCATATTTAATCAATGTTTTCTGGTGATAAAAACTAAATCTTGAATTTTTAAAGGAGATGTGTATAAGAGACAGCTCAAACAGTATCCTGGCATGGCCACAAAACCCTAAAGCACTGAGCCTTTTCACATTTCAAGGCCTTTTTACATTCTGTTCTCTTTTTCTCTCTTCTCTATCACCCCTCTTATTTGGCTTATTTCTAAATAGCTTAAATATCCATTTTCATGGAATCTTACATGATCATCCCTCCCATTTCAACTAGAGTAGAACATTGAGTTTATTCTTTTATAGCTCCTGTTTTTTTGTTTCCATTTTAGAGCAATTATTATAATTTTTAATAACTGGGTAATATTTATTTTCCCTTGGAAATAATGCACTGCCTAAATTATTTACTTCATTGCTAGCACCTTATCATCAAAGGTACTTAATATGTATATATTTTTTACAGGAACAGACATATAACTTAAAAGAATGTTAATTCTAGTATTGCATTTGGTAAGACTTCTTTTTAGTATACAATCAAATTTGGCAACAAAAAATCTAACTGTGAATAGCCAGGACACTATCAAGATCTCAATTTGAGTGTTAATGGTCACATGATAATTCTAGTTACTGTAAGAAATAGACTGCCATATTTTAGTAGTGTACACATGTAAGTGTATTGCATGCTTACTTAACTCCTATGCAGATATTCCTGGCCAGTGAGTAGCCTTTCTCAGCTTGGTAATTTAGGGACTCCTTCAATCTTATAGCTCTGCCATCTCTAGGGACTTGAAATCCTTTGCATCCAGCAATAGGATGGAGGACGAACAAGAGTTGTGGAGAAGGCAGAGCCAATTTTGTTAATTAACTTAGTTCAGAATTAAAATATGCTCAGACCTCATTATAGCATATATTAGATTGATAAGAATTACTCATGTGGTCCCATCTAGATGTAGGGAAAATAGCTCCTTGCTAATCAGCCCCTGACCAGCCAGCCACAGCTATATAATATGGATGGAATATGTAAGAATGTTAGGTGAACAGCTACTGATCTGTTTAGATAGTAGACAGTACAGTACTGTTTAGACAGTAGAAAATCCTCCAGTAAGCTGATATCTAAGATTCAAAAAGCTATGGAACATCTTATCAACAAAACTGGCACCAAAATGAACAATTCAGGCACTCAACTATTTCTTTCTTCAATAAAGACAAAATGAAACCCAATATCATAAACACAGAAACTGAACCTGCTGACCTAATTTTTACGGCTCTGTTTCTGTTTCTTACTGCTGGTGCTATTTGTTTCTTGAAATCATGTGGAAATACAACCTCAGGCTGGGTTAGTATATGAGCTACAACAGACTTTTGTGATTTTCCTCTAAAATCTTAATTTCTCTTATTATATCTTGATATCTTAAAATGTTAACCCCAAAAGAAGTGATATCAGTTTGCTTATATAATCACAATGTTTTTTATCTCATATTTACTATGTTCTATTCCATCAAGTAGATGCTGATTAATTGTTTGGTGTGTTTAACATAGCCATATGTTATTTACCATCTTCACAAAATATGAAGGCTAAAGTTTACAGCAGTATTTTACTGCCTGAAAAAAAAAAAGGTGGTAATCATCACACTATTCTGTTCTGAGGTTAAAACACTGGCAAATTAAATAATCTATTAGCAGATGTTGCATTATGTTAATTGCTTCAGTTTTAGATATAAAAGAAGTCTAAACTCATGAAAACAATGTGCAAACTAATAGAATATGGAGACATGCATAGAACGATGATTTATGAATACAATGGTTATTCCTTAAGAAGATTCTCACCATAGTCAACATTATTTTGGTCAATAATTCATTGTAAATTACCACTACTGATTTCTCAAAGCCACATTTACTAAAGCCTCATATAATCTGATTTTAAAATAACTTTCCATAACTTTTTCTCAACTGGTATAAAGTCATTCCTTCCCATTTGCCACTATTATTTACTCAGCAAAATCACCAATTTATCATTTATCTACTTATTCATTACATTATTTTAATTTTCCCAAGTCTCTGATATGTAATGAGGCTACTCTGCTAGGTGCTACTGGGCATATATATATATATATATATTGCCCTGAAAAAACTTGC
The DNA here is from genome assembly GCA_006408675.1 of Madoqua kirkii. Taxonomy (NCBI): domain Eukaryota; kingdom Metazoa; phylum Chordata; class Mammalia; order Artiodactyla; family Bovidae; genus Madoqua; species Madoqua kirkii. The sequence continues at coordinate 3,617 of SJYC01007348.1, read as the reverse complement.
AGATGACTCTTTTCATATCAGAATTATTTATACTAGAATTGAAAAATCATATATGACAATATGCCAGGGATGTTTTGGAGACACATGGTAAATGTTGAATAAATTAAACAGATTATATATGCTATGTGTTCTGAGAATGAATTTTTTATGGTGGAAAGTAGTAACTAGAGAAAGTGGCTTCCCAGGGGGGTCAATGGATAAACAACCTGTTTGCAATGCAGGAGATATGGGTTGACTCTGGAGTTGGGAAGATTCCCTGGGGGAGGACATGGCAACCCATCCAGTATTCTTGCCTGGAGGATCCTGTAGACAGAGTAGCCTTGTGAGCTACAGTTTATGGGTCACAAAATGTCAGACTCAGCTGAAGCAACTGAGCATAGCACAGCACAGTAACTGGAGAGGCTTTTTGAAAAGCCTTGGAGAAAGCATGCGTTGAATAGTAAAGAACAAATGAGAGCATTCCAAAGAGAAAACATTGTGGAAGGAAAGACGACACGGAGGCCAGAGTGTAATATGGACAGGAAAAACCATGGAGTATTGTGGCTGGAGTGTGGGAGGTGGAAAGAGGGGAAGGCGAGATTTAGGAGCTGAAAAGCAACCATCCAATTTATCTTGAGGAGAATAACTGATTTCTAAGATACCAAGGATGAGACCCACTCGGCAAGACAGTGGTGAGGAGTAAGTTTCCAACAGAGAGAACACTACATACGAAAGTCCCATTTGATATGAAGAAAAGATAAAGTATCTATGGAAAAGGAGGCAGGTAAAGTGGTCTGGTATTCCCATCTCTTTAAGAATTTTTCAGTCTGCTGTGATCCACACTGCCAAAGGCTTTAGCATAGTCATTGAAGCAGAAGTAGATGTCTTTTTTTCTGGAAATCTCTTGCTTTCTCCATGATCTGATGAATGTTGGCAATTTGATCTCTGGTTTCTCTGCCTCTTTGAAACCTAGCTTGTATAGCTGGAAATTCTGAGTTCATGTACTGCTGAAGACTAGCTTGAAGGATTGTAAGCATAACCTTGCTAGCATGTGAAATAAGTACAATTTTATGGTAGTCTGAACATTCTCTGGCATGGCCCTTCTTTGGGATTGGAATGAAAATTGACCATTTGTAGTCCTGTAGCCATCGCTGAGTTTTCCAAAGTTCCTGACATAATTGAGTGCAGCACTTAAACAGAATCATCTTTCAGGATTTGAAATAGTTAAACTGGAATTCTGTCACTTCCAATAGCTTTGTTTGTAGTAATTCTTCCTTTGACCCAGTTGACTTCACACTCCAGGATGTCCAGCTCTACGTAAGTGACCATAACACCATTGTTTTCTGGGTCATTATGACCGTTTTTATATAGTTCTTCTGCATATTCTTGCCATATTTTCTTAAAGAGATGGGAGTACCAGACCACTTTACCTATATCCTAAGAAACTGTAAGTGGGTCAAGAAGCAACAGTTAGAACTTGACATGAAATTGGTCTATGTTCAAATGGACTGGTTCAAAATCAGGAAAGGAGTAAAACAAAGCTTTACATTGTCACCTTGCTTATTTAACTTATATACAGAGTACATCATGTGAAAGGCTGGGCTAGATGAACCACAATCTGGAATCAAGATTACTGGGAGAAATATCAACAAGCTCAGATATGCAGATGATACCACTCTAATGGAAGAAAGTGAAGAGTAACTAAAGGGATTTTTGATGAGGGTAAAAAAGGAGAGTGAAAAAGCTGGCTTGAAACTCAACATTAAAAAAAACTAAGATCATTACATCCAGTCTCATCATTTCACAGCAAATAAATGGGGAAAAGTGGAAACAGCAGCAGATTATATTTTCTTGGGCTCTCAAATCATTGTGGATGGTGACTGCAGTGATGAAATTTAAAAACACTTGCTTCTTGGAAGGAAAACTATGAGAAACCTAGACAGCATATTAAAAAGCAAAGACATCACTTTGCTGACAAAGGTCAGTTAGTCAAATCTATGGTTTTTCTAGCAGTCATGTATGGATGTGTGAGTTAGACCATGAAGATGGCTGAGCACCAAAGAACGGATGCTTTTAAAATGTGGTGCTGGAGATGACTCTTGAGAGTTACTTGGATGGAAATGAAACCAAACCAGTCAATAGTAAATCAAGCATTTACTTGAATATTTACTAAGAAGGACTGTTGCCAAAGCTGAAGCTTCAATATTTTGGTCACTAGATGCAAAGTGCTAACTCACTTAAAAGAATCTGATCCTGGGAAAGATTAAAGGCAAATGAAGAGGGTAGCAGAGGACTAGATGGTTAGATAACATCACTGCACAATGGACATGAATTTGTGCAAACTTCAAAAGACAGTAGAGGACAGAGGAGTATGGTCTACTGTAATCCATTAGTCCACAAAGAGTTGGACACGACTTAGTGACTGAACAACAACTATGGAAAAGGAGCAAAGAAGACAATGTTTGGGTGGAGACACATGAATCTGGGGAGGCGGGTTAGCTGAGCCATAACATGGAAGTTATTTTTCTATCATGCAAGAAAAAATTGGACTCTATGCTGCAAACACTGGGAGACATTGACAGGGGAGAACAAGGCCAGAGCTGGATGAAAAATGATGCTAAGCTGCAGTGGGCATGATTTATAATGGACAGACACAACTGAAGGTAGAAAGCACTATAACTACAAAACTGGAGTGATTCAGATGGTAAAGAATGGTGAAGTGGCATGGGAATGAAAAGAAATAAAAAGAGTGACATGACAAAGAGAAAGAACTCATAGTTTCTATGTAAACAGATGATGGTGGATCCATTTTAGAACCTTCCTAGTTCTATATTACTACTTTTGAAGTCCTTACCCACTGTTGTACTCAGTTGAGTTCAGTTCAGTCGCTCAGTCGTGTCCGACTCTTTGCAACCCCATGAATTGCAGCTCGCCAGGCCTCCCTGTCCATCACAATTCCCGGAATTCACTCAGACTCACATCCACCGAGTCAGTGATGCCATCCAGCCAGCTCATTCTCTGTCGTCCCCTTTTCCTCCTGCCCCCATTCCCTCCCAGCATCAGAGTCTTTTCCAATATGTCAACTATTTGCATGAGGTGGCCAAAGTACTGCAGTTTCAGCTTCAGCATCATTCCCTCCAAAGAAATTCCAGGGCTGATCTCCTTCAGAAGGGACTGGCTGGATCTCCTTGCAGTCCAAGGGACTCTCAAGAGTCTTCTTCAACACCACAGTTCAAGAGAATCAATTCTTTGGCGCTCAGCTTTCTTCATAGTCCAGTTCTCACACCCACAAATGACCACTGGAAAAACCATAGCCTTGACTAGACAGACCTTAGTCGGCAAAGTAATGTCTTTGTTTTTGAATATGCTATCTAGGATTGGTCATAACTTTTCTTCCAAGGAGTAAGCGTCTTCTAATTTCATGGTTGCAGTCATCATCTGCAGTGATTTTGGAGCCCCCGAAAATAAAGTCTGACACTGTTTCCACTGTTTCCTGATCTATTTCCCATGAACTGATGTGACCAGATGCCATGATCTTCATTTTCTGAATGTTGAGCTTTAAGCCAACTTTTTCACTCTCCACTTTCACTTTCATCAAGAGGCTTTTTAGTTCCTCTTCACTTTCTGCCATAAGGGTG